>MU120912.1:0-278195 GCA_014904835.1 Paxillus ammoniavirescens
CATATAGAATACAACATACAGTTGAGATACCCTGATATGCCGGTCGTCGACATTTCGGGTCCAAATGCGAAGCACCCCATATTCATCCCGCCAGAGTTGTGTGAAATCTTGCCTGGCCAACCGTTCAGAGGCAAGCTCAATGACCAAGAAACCTCTCTCATGCTCCGCTACGCTTGTAATGCGCCCGCAGACAACGCCCGCGCCATCATCGGCCAGGGTTTTCCGATCCTTGGACTAGGATCGGACAACCAGAAGCTTACGAACTTTGGCCTCAAGGTCAGCAACAGCATGGCCGTGGTGCCAGCGCGTGAACTACCCCCTCCAAAGATCAGTTATAGGGGTAGCCAGCCGCCCAGGGTCAACAACGGCAGCTGGAATATCCTAGACGTCAAATTCCACGTGGGCGGGGGGGTGAAGTCGTGGTGGATTCTGGTCATCCACGAACAATACCCGATTTTCGAAAGACCCGACGACCCCCGACTTACCGGCCTCTGGAAAGGGTTCGCTGGAAAATGCCAGAAGAGTGGGATGACGGGCATAGCTCCCAACTCGCCACCCCCCGCTCTCCTGAGTGTCAGGCTGCCAAACCCCGCTAATGACCCTGGCAGGCAACAGGCGTTAAGCTTAATTCGAGGGGAGATCCAAAAGAATCGGGATTCGCGTGGAAAGCCTTCCTTCATGCTCGTCATTTTATCAGGGCGCGACAACTACATCTACCCAGGCATCAAGCGCATCTGCGATGTCGAGCTGGGGATACACACCATCCATATGTTGAGCAACAAAGTTCTTACGGAATCCAATAAACAAGATCAATACTTCTCGAACGTCGCTTTGAAGGTCAACACCAAGCTCGGGGGCATCAATCACAAGCTAGACGATATTAACTTAAAGTGGTTGACAAAGGTCAAGACTATGGTCGTTGGCATGGACGTCACCCACCCAGGCCCCGGAAGCACCGAGGGCACGCCATCCATCGCAGCTGTGGTAGCAAGTGTAGACAGTAACTTTGTCCAATATCCGGCTAGTTTGAGGTGCCAGGAAACGAAGAAAGAGGTGCGCACTCCACTACTCGATGTCACAAGTGGCTAATTCGTATGACCATCGTGTTGAATAGATGATCACGGATCTCTCTGCAATGATGGTTGAACGCTTGAAAAGGTATCAAGAGGTCAGCAAGTCGCTCCCAGACCGAATATATGTGTTCCGAGACGGTGTGTCCGAGGTAGGTTCTTCATTCACGTTCTCCAACATTTACTGGAAGATGTTTATAGGGCCAATTCAACGATGTCCTCGAACAGGAGTTGCCCAAGATGCTGGACGCATTCAAGAGGGTGGCCCCCAAAGGTGGCCCCCAGGGGAAACCATACCGGCCCCTCTTGACAATCGTCATATGCGGCAAACGCCACCACGCCAGGGAGTGGCCAACCACTGCTCAATTAGCAGACAAGAAGGGAAACACTCGCCCCGGAACAGTTTGTGACCAGGGTATTACCTCAGTGTACGTACTGGCCCATCTAAACCATTCATTTTTCTTATACCCATACCTTACCATCAGCTTCGACTTTGACTTTTATCTGCAAGCACATGCAGGTTTGCAGGGTCACGTAAAGCCCACACACTACACTGTGGTGTACGACGAAGGCAGGCTTGGCGCAGACGAAGTTCAACAAGGCATACACACTTCAAGCTACCTCTACGCTCGTGCTACGAAAGCCGTCAGTCTCATCCCCCCCGCATATTATGCCGATCTTGCTTGCGAGCGCGGCCGATGCTACTTGAACGACTTCTTGACCTCTGACGATAAGTCAACCACGACATCAAAGGGCAAAGGGAAGTCGAAGGAGTCCAGGGAAGAAGAGAAGCAGAATGTCTTCAAAGCGGCCCTGAAAGCCTGGGGCAATGGTATCCATCCGGATTTGGCTGGCACGATGTTCTACATCTAAGTTTCTGGCTGTTGGCATGCCTAGTGACATGCGGCGTGTTGATCAAGTTGTATGTATTATTTGTACAGTGAAGTGTATAGTATTAACTTCTGGCGGATTGATATACGTATATATATCTCTGGTAGACAGTACATGCGATTAATTGTAGTTAGTTTGGTGTTGAATGTGATTTGCATTGTGGTCCCTACCGGTGGTTCTGTTCAAGCTTTCAAGTGACTTCATTGAGTGTAATGCATTGGGCGTTTTTCGAGCAAGCCCAGTTCGATCCAGTCTCCATTGGCACCGAAATCGCGTCAACAAGACAGTCAATACGTCTGCACGACCAAGTACAGTAGTTAGCAATTATGTATATACCTATAGCATGCAAAGGAAGCGCAAGGAAACACGCGACAAACACCGACCGCAGATAAGACCCGACGTCGATAACGAGCCTCAACATCCCCCGACCTCCCTCCTCCACGCTCCGACCCACGCCATCACAAAATACAAGAACCCAACAGGGAGCATGCACGCCCTTGCCACAACACTCCAATCCCACCTCCTCCCAGTCAACTTCCGCATCTCCTCTCCGATGACCGCTCTCCTCGGCTTTAGCCGATCTGGTACAGTGGAATGTGCAATTCCGATCCCCGAACTCGAGCTCGACAACGGGAGCAGGTTGCTCGTGACCCATATCTGGATACTCCGCGAAAAACACGTTGTCGTACCGATGACAGCCCAGCAGACGTCAGGACGGACGGACGTCCACCGAAGGAGAGCGCTTTCGAGGATAGTGAGATCGTCACTATCGCAGGCGGGATTCGTGCCTAGGGTACCAAGGATCTCTAGCGTGAAGTGGGTAGCAGGCCAGCAGATGGCCTGTAGTGCAAGGAGACGGATGAGAGTGGGTAATGGTGGATAGTAGGCTTGCCAGCGGTGCAAAAGTCCAGTAGTTAGTTTAAGGCATTGATGTGCTGTGAGAAGGGCCTGTAGAGATAGCGTCATTTACAAGGATCCTAGCACGATTTCATAATAGTGTGGACGGGACGGTACCTACCCAGAGCACGGCAATGAGATAATCACCTCTATCTGGCAAGCACCTCCGGCCCCACCCTCCGGGATGTCTGATGCTATCGTGCTGATCGTGTGGGGTGTCTGTCGTCGGGTATCCTGGTGGACTCCACAAACACCAGGCATTGATCAATGCCCCGAGTGATGCGGGAACAACCGACAAAAGTCGCGAGGAGTTGAATAGGAACATCGTCAGGACGTTGGGCGACACCAAGGGCTCTGAAGCAGGGAAGATACGTGTTGTAGGGAGATGCCTTGGCTAAGAGTTGGATAAAGGACCTTTAGGACCACCTGCGACAAAGGCCGAGCCGAAAGAAGAGAGTAATATGGCTGCTCACTGGTTCATCTGCCTCGGTTTCAGTCTCACCGGCCCCGAGCTGTCCTGGTGCCGTCGTTATTTGAGTGGTTCTGGGTTTTCGCCAGCCAAAGCCTTCTCCGAGGAGGGTGGATAGGCCAGTAGCGCGAGGAATATCAGCAGTGAGACGCGTGGACCTGGCAGTTTGCCCTCGAAGTTCGTGAGCACTCTTGGTGCGCCGGGTTGTGTATATCGGGCTGTCTTCGTCGCCCTCGCCCTCGTTGCTGGCATCACCGTAGCGATGCCCAACGGCAATTTCTCGCTCGTGGGGACGTGGAGGGTACTGCCTGCGCATTGTGGACCACAAATTGCAAGTTGGTGCGAAATTATATCCCTGGCGTCAGATCGAAAGAGATACTTGTAGTCTGACAATGGACTCGATGAGACTAGGAGTGGTGGGCGTGGTGCTTGAACTTGACTAGGACTCCAGGCGCGACACAGCAATGTTTGTTCGGTTGCTTGGTGGCCAGTCAATGTTTCATGACATACCAGTTCTATTGCTACCCACCATCGATGCAGGAGTTGAAACGTTTGACACAGATGCCAGTCGGGAAGTAGTACTGAAAGGGCAATGTTTGTTACCACGCCCACCACTGATAGGCTAACTCAAAATTTCAAACAAGTTGGACCCAACCTTGACGATACCTCGTAACAGTACGACATACATGAGGACCGGCAAAGAATCAATGTGAGTACTAGTAGTCACTATTCCGAGTCTGACGCAACTGCTTGGGTTGATGTACATTTTAAATCATTTCCTCCTCACGAAGGGACAAGTGGAAGAATCTCCTGTTCAGCTCCATCACACGAATAAGTACTTCTACTCACTTCGGGTGGACACTACCGTATTTATCGTATGGGGGATATTCGGTAGCTAAATCGTTCTAGCTGTCGGACCTGTGGGGCTTTGGATCTCGTTGTGGTGTACACAACTGCGGAGCGAAAGCATCGACAGAGTCGTGAGTAAACTATGCGACCTTTCAACAGGTGGAACGCACATTATGGAGATCGGGGTTCGCTCGGAAGAACCCCTCCAACAGCCGACGATACGACGGTCAGTGAACCCGTTAGGCCTGTGCATGCAGCACTGTCGATTTTGCATGACCTCATGCATATGTGTGTAGTGTGAATATTTAGCAGGGTAACGAACCTAAACCTTGGATCCTTGCCGACGACTGTGGACGTTCAACCGGGGAGCACACTTTGGCCCTGCACTCCGCAAGGGATGGAGGCAGACATCCGACCAGTCCACAACTCTCCGCCGACCACGGGGTGCGAGCATCGGGAAAACTACAGAGATGAACGGCCTTTCAAAGCTTGTGGTGGGGAATGGGAGCCTCCCAGAAGCACACGCCTGTATCGTATGTTTGACAATGTAAGATCTCGTATCTCGACGACTTCTTCATGCTGGAACAAGCTGGAACTTGGCATCGCACTGTAGTAACGTGAGCTTCAAGTGTACTCGGGTTGACGTACTTGGGACGGCGTTCAAGAACCGAAGTACAGCTTTCGATATCATCGGAACAGGAGTATGGCATGGTGGTTACGACTGAAAACGTCCAACAGCAGCAGTAAGACCGGCTTTGACGTCGCTGGAACGCCAATGGTACTTACACGGATTAGTATACGTTGCGCACTGCTTTGGCTGTCGTACACCGCGGGCCCTTGGCTTCGGTTGCTGCTGCTATGTAATACATCGCGGATTTCTCATTCTGGAGAGAACTCGAATGCGTTAAGAGGATAGCCATCTAGTACCTTCACGCATTATGCATGTCGTGCATCTTCGATGTGAGGAGCGCTGAGGACTCGAGGAATCTGCATGCATATGCAACCGGGTCAATTACATCTGTTCAGTCAAGCCAGTTAGTTGACTGGGCATCGAAGTGCCAGTTGCTACGTGTTTGATGTCCCGTGTAATGGTTGGTGGTCATCCTGAGCAGCAGACGCGACGTTTTTGCAATGAGGGGATAGGTTGAGCATCATTACGTCAGAAGAAGTCTGTCAACCGAATTACTCACGAATTATGTACAGCTCCTTGCACTGTCACTGTCAGTGGCACAGGACAGAAATGACCTCTCACTGCAATCTGCGTGCATCACTGGGGTACTCAATTCATGTTTTTAAAGACAGTCCTAGCCAGACTCGGTGACCGTTATCGGCATTCACACATATGTTCGCTTTCTGGAAGAGTCTGGAAGTCGCAGATTTTTCCTGAGCAACCAAGGGTATGCCAAATTTATTCTCCGTATTTCTCCGTTGATTTCATCTGGGGGGCATCGGATAAGGTCATGGATGCGTACACCTTCAAGTTGTACCATCACTCCGCGGATGACCGGGACCGATGACCAAACGGACAGATCACCTTTGCTAGCAATTTGCCAGCATCTATTGTGTGGCGTAGTCCGACACAGTCGGACCTTTGACCAAAAGTTGTGGACAAGCTTCTGAGCGGTCACTTCGCAAGAATTGGACGCGACCCGTTGGGCGAAAGGCCGATCCTATTTCCCCATGGTATGGAGGATTGGTAGCCTGAAGCTGCCTACCAACTTTCAATTTAATACTCATCTTTGTAAACATCTTCTGCCTGGATAACTTGCCGCAGCTTCTGACCCCTGGATCCCGACGAAGCGCTGGGGGTGAGATTTGATGGTGGTGTCTAAACCAATCACTGTGAGACTCAGCACGGTGCCCGCCTGGGTGTTTCTCTCCCCCCCTCCCCCTCCTTTTTTATAGCCTGATCAGCGGTGTTGGTAACACACTCGGCGATCCTCACCGCGTCACATTTGCTCGAAAATGGGCAACGAAACTCACGGCATCGTTGAACCTCGCAAGGTCCCCAGACACCGCGGTTCCCTTGACCCATTCTGTGTCCGCAGAACGATATCTTGTGCGGCGAATAACATGAATGCCGGCATTCATCCCTGACGTGTCCTCAAACCCAAATACATCCCTACCAGGACTTTCATATTGATGGGTGATGCATGAAGCAATGACCAGACCAGGCTGGGTAGCGCTGTGTACGTGAAGTCCAAGACAACCCGGAACAGAGGATGTCCTTGATGCATGTACTACCTGATGGCAGCTTCCAAGTAGAAGCCTGGTGGCTTTAAGTAAACTGCAAGGGAGAGTTACTTCGAGAGTAAAAGGAAATGAGTTCAACGGGCTTGTTTGATAAACGGAATATTAGCTAAGCCAGGTCTTTGGGGTCCTTTGGGAGAATTCTGGGTTTCGCCTTTTGCAACGCTGTCTCGACTCGTCGCCCTCCGTCCCTTCCTGCTCGTCGCCGCATCCGTCGTCGTCGTTGCTGTCGCTGTAGTTCCCGAACGCACCGTCGTCCCTTGCAAGGCGCTGTTACGGAGCCTCTTCAAGCTTGCAAGTCGCTTTGGTTGATTCCCTCCAGGATTCTTCGCGAACTCGCAACCATTATATCCCTCATTCTTCCAACCTTGCTTTCCCTTGTCCCGTTGCTCCCAAAGTCCGCTCCTCACACCTAGACGTGCTTTTGCAAATATTTCATTCAATCTTTTCATTCGATCCCTTGAAATGTCTCCAAATCCATCTCTCAACTCGCCTTGGCCTGCACGAACGGCCCCACCATCAATATCACACCAGAGATCAAAGAGGAAAAGAGAATTAGATGGGTCACTACTTTCTACTCCATCGGTGATGAGAAGGCAAAACACCAACATCTCGGATGCCAGCGCAGTCGGTGTGTACCACGTCTAGTCGTCCTTCAGCGTCGCGAGGCCTTGTACCTCAGACGTCACTTGTTTATGTATTTTCTACTGACCACTCTGCGATTCCTTATCAGCCGAAGCGAAAACCGAATGTCAGATTTATGCCAACAACGACGAGGTGACATGCTATCCGGCAGCTGGTGATTCGGTTTACCAACACCAATGGGCAGCAGTCGTTTGTCAGTAGTTGCGTTCCCATGGCGTTGGTATACTCACCACCTCGCAGGGAACAGTCGGCGACCACAAATCACCCAATTCAACTTAGTCAATCTATACCTTTTCAATGCCGACACTCAAGCACCGTTGTTCAGCATCCTCGGTCTATCGAACCCAACCGGTACGGCGGGGCAGCATAACGTGCCGGTCAATGACAGCTGGTTCGGCGACACGGGCACAACATGGCAGCCTGGTCAAAACCTATCTTATCCCTTCTATTGGATTGTGACGGACCAGAATGGACTGGATGGTTCGCAAACGACGAATCCCACATTCTTTGCCATACGTATGTTTAATTTGGACCTCTAATTTGCCTGGGCTGATGACCGCCATTCGACTCAGAAACGACATATGCGGATTCAGTAGCTTCCTCCATGTCTACAGCAGCGCTTTCATCCATCTCTGCGCAGTCCACTGCATCAGTAGCATCAGTAGCATCCGTGTCATCACTATCTGCCCTTTCATCGCCTACCGCCTCTGGTAGCATCCAGGAGGCGCAGGGCAGCCCTCCCTTCCCACATTGGGCCATCGCTGTTATTGTCGTCCTTGGCTTCCTCGCTATCGTCGCTGGAGGTGTTCTAGCTTGGCTTATCACGCGACGCCTGCGGAGACGCCAGCAACTCTCAAACCGTGGATCCATGGGCTCATCCTCACCAATGATGGCGAATGCCCAGAACCCGCACTCACCACAACTACCGCTCCTTGCGGGTGCTGGAGTTGGGGCTATAGGAGGCCGAACTTCTTCAGAGCATCATCGACCTTCTTCAATTGTGTCTCCCGATGGGGTTTCGGAGATTTCGAGGACACATTCGACTGGAGATCAAGGGCCTTTCTCAGGCGCTGATGCGGCGATCATGGCGGATGCGTTTAGGAAGGCTTTACGAAAGCCTGATTTTGCTGGTGCGACCGTCGAAGAACCCGAAGAAAGAACAGATGATGCCATCATGAACCGCGAACTGGCTGAAGAAGGCAGGGACATTCGGAGTGTCAGCTCGTCACGAGGAGTTAGAGTGGAAACCCTGAGCGATGCTGGTGATGCGGCGCAAAATCACTAGCTTCAGGATTTCTTGTACGCGTTTTACTTTTTATTTTATTTGCAGCTCGGTTCTCATTGTTGGTTGAAATATTGTTCGGATACCTTTTGTCTGCGTCGCAGTCCCGCCCCTCCCCTGTTGTCGCTTATTTTCATGGCGTGTAGTGGTGTTGCACATCCTTTCTGCTTCACTTTCTGACCTTTAGGTTCTCGCTTTTACACGCTTTCGCTGGTCAGTCTTTTGTTCCCAGACTGTCCCTTTACCATTCGCCCGCTATTCGATAATCCCCTTTTGCTTTCCTACAAGGACTGTCTACTACGCGTTCTTCGTCGAACTCTCCTTAGTAGGTGGTCTACATATCCACGACCCAAGGCACTTTCATTCGTTACATCCAACCATGTCATCATGACCCCCCAGTTCCATACCTTGCCGGACAATATGGGTCTTCCCACTCCTCATGCCGCCAGCATGGCACATGCACGCCACTTTCAAACTTGCTCCCATCCCTCACTGGAGGTTTGGGACAACCCACGCTCCTTTTTACCTACCTACCTACTCGCTAACTCACCCACCAATCAACCCGAACTTAGTATGTATGGTGCCATTTGCATATGGGTCACGCGCTGGACGAAACAGCTTTACCCCCTGAGGAGAGACGGACGCGAATGAACTCTGCTTTTCCCTTGACTTTTTTGTTTCTTTTACATTGTTCCTGTATGCCGTAGGATATACCAGACGACTATGCAGCCGTGTTTAATGATGACAATGATACATTTGACAATCCCGCGTTAATACATTTGTCCTGTTGTACGTGTCAGGTCTTGAAGTCGACTTCAAAGTTTCATGTATTGGTGTCCGTGTCCGTGTGCACAGGAACAACTGTTCCACTTTAAATTTAGGGATGAAGACAAGTTTGATGCAGATGCATGGTTGACACCTAGCGACAAATCAGGCGGAGACGCGCAAGGAGACGCGAGGCCACAGGTTACAACGAGGCGATGCAGTGATTCAACCCCTTTTTCGATGGCCATACGCATGGTATGCATGGCTTCCGAGTGGGCTGGGGCATGTCTCACAATGGGTCCGTGCATCTTAGCCGATTAAATCCTGCTTCACATCCTCGGACGTCGAGAGAGTAAACACACGAATACCTCCGAGCCTGCATCCAAGAGCAGGCCCAAGTAAACCGCACCAGGAACATTGAAGGCCCTCGGGGGGCTCATCAACGGGGACCTGTGGCCTGCCTGGAAAATTAAAATCCTCGCAGGATAATAAACGTTGTCCATCGTGATTCGAGCAAGATAACAGGAAATTGACCACGTTGCAAAGAACAGCTTCCATCTGAGCATGCAGCCCTAGACAACGAAGATGAATGAACGCGAGATTGCTCAGCATTTTCCCCCTCAATCCCCATGCATACGTGCCTCGGAATCAGCCCGCCATCTCGTGGGCATCGATCACCCCGATGAAACAGCGAAACAACTCCCGCGAACGGAGAAAGCATGATGCGACTGTAACTGCAGTCAACGAAGAAAAAAATAATAGTGTAGGAGGTAGTGTCGTCCCGATACTGTACAGCAAGGGAATCTACGATTGGCCGTTCGTCTAAACGAGCACAGATCTCATGTACAGGGTGGCCTGGCGTGGTATAGAAAAGGTGCCAGTTATTAGTCTTGGTTAGTTTCGTCATTATGATCTGGGAGCCGACAGATGCCGCATCAACAGTTCGTAGCTGCAACCAGGTACCAGAGGTGAATTAACACAGGAAAACGTCATTCGGTCAAGGGAGTGGATGGCTCACGACAACAAAGTAACGGCGCTGTTAGGCACTGTTCGAAATAGGTTGACAGATAACCCCTTATATAGACCCGTCCAACCCTCTTTCTGAACGATCTTGCGTGTGATGTATATAACGCTTCGTCGTGTATGCGCTTTAATCATTCCATCTGATGACATGTCCTCCGCAATGGGTAAACGAAGCGTCTGAAGTCGTGTCCGTACGACCTCATGGGGGTATGTAGCCACAGAGGCTGTCATTTTGGCTATGGCGGAACATAAAAGAATAGTATCACTGCGCAAGGGAGCATCTGAGTCCCTCTCTGGAGAGGCATTCATCAGCAACCGAGTGCCGGATGCATGCATGTGAACTCACGTGCCCACACCTTGAGTTGTTCGTACAACGGGAATTGGACAGCAACGTGAGCGATCCCAAATAAACTGGGTAAAAGTCCACGGTAAAATGCTCGTATTCCTTCGGTGCGATAGATCGTGAGGGCAGCGTCGAAAGTGTGTCGATACCTCACTTCTCGTCGAGATTGTGTCTGACGCAAGGATGACGGCGTGAATATTATGTTTGTGACGTAAAGTTGACAGCGAGGGAACCTGGCATACCATGAAACGAGTTTTGATGACCCATAATGGGTTTGTACAGGTTGTGCTAGTCGCGCCAGCTATCATCGCGGATAGAATATGGAGTGTCCAAGGATGATCTCGCATGACAGGTTGGTAGCCCTTTGGCTGTGCGGCAGGGTAAATTCGGCCAGGCTTCTGAAGTTCACCTAGTGAAGGTTCTCCGAAGCACGTCTTGATGCCATCATAGACCGCAAAGTATATTGCCCATGTAGGAAGATAGCCCAGGATGGTTGGACCCAGACCCCGGTACATTCCTCGAATCCCATCGTGTCTTAGGGTAGTCTTCACGATATCTGGATGTCAAAGAAGAAATCATAGAGTGATAAGGCACATGAGAGGATGAGAATTAGACGTGTACGGACCAAGGACGCTCTGATAGCCTGGTTGGCCATGGATTGCCTGCTGAGCCTGTAATTTGGTTTTGACGACATCGAGTGGACAGGTGGCGATACTTGCAACGAGGCCGCCGCCAGCACCAGCTAAAATGAGACAAAAAGAAGCGGTGGAATGAACAGATGAATAGAAAGAAAAAGCGATGCTGGGTCGCACCGATCATGCTGTTTGCGTTCCATTTTTTCTGGTCTGACGGCATGGCTCTTCCCCGCCAAGCGGGGGGATGCTAGGGTATTCAAAAGCTTGCTATATTGAAGGTTATCTCGCCGGTGTCGGGGGTAGAGAGCAAACCTGAGATTCGTTGGCGCCCACTGCAAACCGGTGACCCAAGGAGACTTTGTAAGCACAGTCAACCCGGTTCTTGCCGAACTTTAACTACAATGAACATGTGTTATCATCACCCGGTATCGTCTAGGACCGCCACAACAAACGTCTTTCAAACCAGTCACTGCTATCTTATCTTGTTATCCAGATTGTCTATTTCAACAGGGGTTACCAACGTTTGAACTCATTCTAGAACTCGTAGCGGTGAAATTTCATCTACAACGGCACAGTTCCCACAAATAGTGATAACTCCGTGTCGTCGTCGAGGGTAATTACCAAGGACTCGGGTTTTTTTCGATTTGGTGATTTCGTTCTGATGTCCTGGATTTCAGCGGAAAGAGTAAAACACATGTTTGGGCTTTAAAATTTCAGCGCCTAGCATATTCTGTCGATGTTGGTGCCAGTGGAGAAATGTTATAGTCTGTCAGAGATCCATGCCATATCTGAGGCATATGCCTTGTCATACAGGTATTAAGGGCAAGGGAGCTCACAACAAACATCGTATGGCTTTCCACGAGGCGAGGTCGCATAGGAATCGAAACTTACCCACACAAAGAAAAAGGCTCGACATACAAATCGCGCACATGTACTTGCGGTCGTCGGTGTAATTAGATACTAGTACTCCTCATCAGACTCCTCGTCCTCCTCTTCTTGTTCGCCATTGGCGATTCTCTCTTGTTTCTCTTTTTGTCTGCGTAGATATTCGCGGCGCTTCTCCTCGGCTTCTGCGAGTGTAAGGATTTCAAGCTCGGTCTTGCGGGTGCAAGTCGTAACTGCGCCCTCACAGTAACCTTGAAAATATGAAGCGTCGAAGAGACGCGGTGAGACAATTTTGTCCTCGGCATCTTCTTCCTGTGGATGATTTATTAGCCCTCGGCACTTTCGAACGGTGTTCGGCAATCATTACTCCGAAGACATCCCCGCTGGCATGCTCGATGGGTGGCTTGGGGTCGTTGTCAAAATGAGAACAGGTTAGGGGTGGTGTAGAATGTGAAACTCACCGCTCCTGCAGCATCCGTGATGACAGGGAGATTACTGGGAACATCTGCACGATAGAATATCTTCCCCTTGTTCGCAAGTGATGTGTACCGTCCATTCATCTGACAAGACATGAAGGTGAGGTGTCCAAACGGCGGCGAGAAAACGAATCCACGTACCACCCAGATCATATACGTAGACAATCCCAACCTCGGCATTGGAGCATTCACCATCACTCACGTTGTTCTTTTCGTTGGACGTCCAAATGCTCTCTAGGGTGAGCACCATATCCTCCATCGTCATGATCCCGTCAAACTCGTCCTTCCTGCGTTTGACTTTCGACTGTACGCGATAAATAGGCCGATCTGCCATTTCGAAGCGCTCCCAATGATCGATAGCCAAGGCGTCACCGAGCTCATAATCTTCAAGTGGCCTCTTCCGACCACAGCTTTTGATAGTACCTGGAAGCTTCTTGTCACTGTGTAACACGACGTTTGGGAATACCTCTGCTTGGTGGAGATGAGAGTTGCTCCAACCGAACATGTATTGGATCAGTGTGTGGAGGTTAGCAAATGTGAAGGTGAGGGGTAGCCGCACGATTCGATGGACTTGGAACCTCGCGAGTTGGAACCGGAGTTGGATGTAGTCGGTTGTTATCTGGGGGAGGGTTGTATAGGGATCGGGACCACGGGATGCGCTGGAACTACCGACACTGGAGTTCGGCATATTGGGAGAGTAAATAGGATATGTCAGATTCCGAGTATTATTTTATTACATGCGACAAAGGTCAGATCGTTTTCCTGGGGGTTGCAGCGGGACCCACAGTTGGTGATTTCTCTTACTTACTTTGATTACTTCATCGCAGTGACTATCAGTGTGACACACTGTCACGCACTGCGAGTAATGCAGTTTGTCGACACTGGCAGTATCACCTTCGATTGAATTGACAACCGTCCTCGTTGTAATTCATGTCGACCGACCTCAACAGGTTCATTAGCGACAACTGCCTCAAAGTAAGTATCTTCCTGCAAATCTCTATTATATCGTGCCAATACTTTTACAAGTTATTCGGTCTCGCAGACAGAAATACTATCGACTTTGTCACCGCTTCAGGTATGTTCCTTCGGACCAATGCACCCGTTCCTATAAGCTCAGCATTCGTCGACAGCCTCATCTTCAAAGTCTCCGGAGGCACTATTTGCTTCCCTGACTGCTTCCGGACTCCCAAACACTCCCGACGCGCATGGATTCATATCCGAGCTGTTTCAACGGGTCCCCCGGAAATCGAAACACCGGCACAAGAGTGGTGTAGGTGAAGGAGCCCACAAATCCGCAGAACGAGAGGCACGGGCACTAACTGCCAAGAAATATGGATTCCTGCTCGACGAAGAGGAAGCCAAGTCGGACGTGGTCGAGGTGAAGGAAAAGGCCAGTAGTCGAGGTGGGAGAAACAAGCCGGAGAGACATCTGCGCAAGAGAGAGCATGATAGCAAGGATTGGGAAAGTGACGATGAAGAAAAGGCTCGGAAGCGACACAAATCCGCCAGGTCCACATCACTTTCTCCTTCTCGTCCTGCACCCGAGGACGAGCGGCTAGATATCCCCGACCTTGAAGATGAGGAGACGCGCAAGGAGAGGGAACGACAAGAGGATCTGAAGTCTCGTGACGAATTCGCGGAGCGTGTGCGCTTGCGTGACGTTGAGAAGACCAAGCAGCTTGTCGAAGATCGTTCCTCTCGAACCGCTGGTCCCGGTGCAGCAGATGCTGCCGCCCGTCGACAGCTCGCCGACGATGCTGAAGCCCGCCTTGTAGCACTCCCTTCGCTTCGCCTCCACTCTCGTGAAGAATATCTCACCAAGCGTGAAATCCAGCAAATCGAGCTCTTGCGTAAAGAGATTGCGGACGATGAGGCGCTCTTCGCTGGAATGAGGATTTCGAATCGAGAACAAAGAGAGCTGGAGAGGAAGAAGGAACTTCTCAAACTTGTCGAGGAACGCCTCAAGATCAACGACAAGTGGGACGGATACCAACTTCCTGAGGACTACTTCACCGAACAGGGCAAAATCGACAAGAAGAAGAAAGAGAACGTGCTGTACAAGCGATATGAAGAAGCCAAAGCCAAGGATGACCAATTCGTGACTGACGTCGACCAGTGGGAGGTCAGTCAGACCAAGCACAGTACGTTCAAGACCAGTGCGATGGATAAACGTGAGATTGTGGATGACTACGAGTACGTGTTTGACGAGAGTCAGACGATCAAGTTCGTCATGGACCAGACTCTCAAGGGCGACGGCGTGATGAGCGAAAAAGATAAGCTCCTCCAGCGACAAATCGAAGAGGCCGAGCAGCGAGGTGTGCATCATAGTCGCATTCTTTCGTTATAGAGGCTCATTATATCTGTCTAGCGAAAACCATGGATGAAACCCGGAAATCCCTCCCCATCTATACCTATCGTGACCAACTCCTGGCTGCCATCAAGGAGCATCAGGTTCTTATCGTTGTCGCTGAAACTGGTTCTGGGAAGACTACCCAGCTCCCTCAATATCTCCACGAAGCTGGCTACACTGCCGGAGGTCTTAAGGTCGGATGCACCCAGCCGCGACGTGTAGCAGCTATGTCCGTCGCGGCGCGTGTCGCAGAGGAGATGGGCACCAAGGTCGGACACGAGGTCGGCTATTCAATCCGTTTCGAGGACTGCACGAGCGACAGCACGGTGCTCAAGTACATGACGGATGGGATGCTCCTGAGGGAATTCTTGACGGAACCGGACCTTGCGGGGTATGCGGCGCTGATCATTGATGAAGCGCACGAGAGAACACTCAGTACGGATATTTTATTTGCTCTCGTTAAGGTGCGATGATCCCACCGTTTTCTCACCGCCGTTTGTAGGCTCATTCGTGCTATAGGATATTGCAAGGTTCAGGCCGGAGCTGAGATTGCTGATCTCGAGTGCCACGATGGACGCTGAGAAATTCAGTGAGTACTTTGATGGAGCGCCTGTGTTTTATGGTGAGTAGAAATTACTTCATCTCTCAATGAACTCCATTGTTCAGTCGTTTTCCAGTGCCTGGGCGACGATATCCTGTTGATATTCACTACACTCCTCAACCGGAAGCCAACTACCTCCATGCGGCCATCACCACGGTCTTCCAAATACACACAACTCAGCCAAAGGGTGACATCCTAGTCTTCTTTACCGTAAGTCTCCCATCAGTTTTCTCTCCCGTTAACATCACATGTGCCCTGCAGGGTCAAGATGAGATCGAAGCGGCTCAGGAGAACCTCCAAGAAACAGCTCGCGCTCTCGGAAACAAGATAGCGGAGCTCATCGTCTGTCCTATCTATGCAAACCTTCCGTCAGATATGCAAGCCAAGATCTTCGAGCCCACACCCCCGGGTGCACGCAAGGTTGTTCTGGCAACGAACATTGCGGAGACGAGCATCACCATCGAAGGAGTGGTATTCGTGATTGATCCAGGATTCGTGAAGCAGAATGCTTATAACCCAAGGACGGGGATGAGTTCGCTGGTCGTCGTGCCTGTAAGTCCGCATCTTTGACACTCGAAACGAACAATCTAACCTCATTTATACAAATGCTAGTGCTCGAGAGCTTCTGCAAATCAACGTGCGGGACGTGCAGGGCGCGTAGGGCCTGGAAAATCCTTCCGTCTCTACACGAAATGGGCTTTCGCAAACGAGCTCGAAGAAAACACAGTCCCCGAAATTCAACGCACAAATCTCGGTATGACCGTCCTTCTACTAAAGTCCCTCGGAATCAACAACTTCATGGAGTTCGAGTTCATGGATCCGCCTCCTGGCGAGACCCTCATACGTGCTCTCGAATTGCTGTATGCACTTGGGGCATTGAACGATAGAGGAGAGCTTACGAAGCTTGGAAGACGGATGGCGGAGTTTCCTGTGGACCCTATGCTTAGCAAGACGATCATCGAGAGTGAGAAGTATGTGTGTACGGATGAGGTGAGTGGCCGCCCTCTGTCTTGCCTTCCAAGAGAGCTAACATGGCCTCCACTAGGTTCTCACGATCATATCAATGTTATCAGAATCCTCTTCTCTCTTCTACCGTCCCAAGGACAAAAAACTCCACGCTGACCAAGCGCGACAAAACTTTGTTCGCGCGGGCGGGGACCACTTCACCCTCCTTAACGTCTGGGAACAATGGGCAGACACGAACTACTCGCAACAGTTCTGCTACGAACAATTCTTGCAATTCAAGAGCTTAAGTCGCGCCAGGGATATCAGGGATCAACTTGCGGGCTTGTGCGAGCGCGTAGAGGTGATCGTGAGGAGTAATCCCAACTCGAACGATATCACGCCCATACAAAAGGCGATCACCTCTGGGTACTTTTATAATACGGTGAATTTGTCTCATGTTTGGACCTCTGTATTCGTCGGAGCGCTGATCTGAAACGTCGTGATTCCAGGCCCAGCTACAAAAGAGTGGCGACTCGTATCGGACACTCAAAACGAACCAGACGGTGTACATCCATCCATCGTCTGGTTTGTTCCAACATCAACCTCCTGTGAAGACCATGTTGTACTACGAGCTCGTGATGACGTCGAAGTCGTATATGAGGTGAGTCCAGGCGCTGGGTGATAACATACATTCACCGACGACACCGACACCCCTCATTTGACAGGCAAGTGATGGAGATAAAACCCTCGTGGCTATTAGAAGGCGAGTGAACCCATATTCGATCGACGAGACTGTATGCTGACTAAAATGTATAGTCGCACCGCATTACTTCAAAGCTGCGGACCTGGAACAGTTGACCACTGGGGAGAAGAAGATGCCGAACCAAAAGGCTATCGGATCTTCGGGTGCTGCTGCTGCTTCTACCTCATAGATATTGGGTGTTGTTGTTCATCGGACTGCCCTGTATTCTAGCTTACCTCGACGGAGGTTCTGTCTCATTCATTAGCTTTTGCTTTCCTGCAACTATGCGAAATCTAGGACATCGCGTCACTGTTTTTGTCGATGTTTTAGTGTTCGTCATGAGGTTCAACTAGGCAGTCGTCAATAGATGTAAGCTCCCTCCCAGTCATCCTCTGGTGCGGTGGTTAATGGGAGATGTGGGTGTCAGTGGGGCCAGAGAGCGATGTTCATGGAGAGACTATGACATGGGGGGAGATAACAAGGATGGCAGGACTGCGACGAATGTTTATATACCCTGAGGATGGAGCAGTGTTAACTGTGACTAGTGAATTGATGGACGATGACCGGAATTCTTTGTGCGACGAGCAATGTCTACTCCAAAGGAAAGGGCAATACAACATTTTCACCATTTTACCTTGTTCTCGTACTATATCTACGTCTGCGAAGTTGAACGAAACAAAAAATAATGCAGTAGTTCTCTTGATTGTCACCGTCAAAACAGCTTTGGTTTTCAACATTGAACTACCCTAATTCGTGACCCCCGAAGAGTGGGTAGGTGCCAGATTCGGGAGTAAGCTGCCACTAGACTCAACACTACTCAAGGGGCAGATTCAAACGGTCAATCGCAATAGTAACATTGAAGCTTGCGCTTCCCAATTTACATCTACACGCTCGTTGGCCCCTCCAAACGTACGACTGACCCGCCCCCACTAAGCATCTGCGACGTCCGTCAGCGAGGTGTGTCCCACCGGATTTCGATTCCTGCTCTGGGCCAGTCAGTCTCGCTTCAAGTTGTCACGCGTGGCCTACTAGCATTGTTAAAGACAATGTCTGTGTCAGACAGAGGGTACTCCGTCTTATTGAACTATCTCCATCGCCCGTCAAGTACGATTCCGCCGCTACCAACGCTCCAGGGATTGATTGTCCACTATCTCTCTCAACTCGCACCGACACCGACGCCACTAGCTGCGACTATCGTCAGCAGCTCCCTCTTTCGCCCATTCTCACTCGCAAAGCTCGAGGCGCTCAGTGCTTCTTTCCGCCATGCAGTGCACACAAAACTTCGAATCCTGCAAGAGGAACCAAGTGGCATATTCTCTCCGAGCTTGAATGCGCGCTTGAACAGTTGGTCCACAGCACTGCTGGGGGGTTTGGAAGGTGGGCATGCAATTACCCGTTTAGCTTGCTGCAGTGGTTTGCTCCTTGGACTTGAGGACATACTTTCGAAATTGCCGGCGAAACAACGAGATCTGAAGGCCTCGGTGGAGGACGAGATGATCCTTGCGTTTGCAGAAGTCATCGACCTCTTCACCTCATCTGACTCGTGGGGCAAAGAGTTCCAACCTGTGATGGAGAAAGGAGGTACGGCCGAAGTCACGGAATTTTGCATGAGAGTGAACGCTGAACTCGAGCTCAGAGCATGCCCTCACGCTGCCCCTCATTGTCTCCTCCCAAGCTCTCCTTCTTGTTCCACCCGAGAAGTTCGTTGCACTACCATTGCCGGTGAGTATCCGGATGCCGATATCCGCTACGCTGCTAACCAACGAACAGCAAATGCTGAGTCTCGTAGCTCGGACAATAACAGAAGCGTTCGCGTCTGGAACTTTCATGACTACATTCTCGTTGTTTCTGGACTGTAAACCCGAATACAAGATATCCGTCAAGGCAAGTCCCATGCGAAGAACGGAATTGACTGCATTTTGACATAGATTGCACAGGCGGGGGCACCCATTTACAAGGAAATCAATGCAATAGCATCCTCTCATGCAATGGTGCACATGGGTTCTCTCTCAAAACTGTGCTCCAGGATCATTTCACTTTTTGTCGACTATCGACCAAAGCTTGCCCTTCCCCGAATGCAGGAGACATTTTTGAGCCTGGAAGCCATAGCAAAGAATGTTGAAGCTGGGTGGTTGGCTACTGGCTTGGCTGACGCAGAAGAAGAATCGATCGGTAGGTACTTATTTCTGAACAACCGTATATTGCCTCATTCCTCGGCAGCTCCGGAGACCCGACCACTCACCGCTTCTCTTTGGACGATTCTCAAAACGCTGTTATTTTGCACCATTATGATAACTGAAGCGGGCCTGTCAGCCACAGTCTATGTACCTTCCGCGCTCGGCCATTCAACAGCAGCACTCGCACTCATTGAGCTACGCACACTCTCCTACCTGGCGTTTGTAATCGAGAAATTCGGTGGGGCAGGCCACGGTGCCTTTGCCGAGCTCAAGCAGGCGTTTTACCTCGCTCTCGATGTCCTAGGGAGCACTCGAGAGGAAAGTGAGCAATTTGTGAAAGGAATATGCGAGGAAATATGGACCAGCGGACACGTTTCAACACATCATGTGCAACGAGCGAAGAAAGCTTTCGCGTTGTCTGCCATCGAGCAATTGGTGCCTGTCTTGAGCACATCGACTATCCAAACTTTCGTTTTACCATTCTGTTCCCCGTAAGTCGAGTATTGATAACGTACAGGTGGTCACTAACGGTTATTATACAGCCATCTGGCGGATGCTGCTCACCGCGAGACGTTTGAATCTGCTCACAGTGTGGTGCTCGCGATCCTCTCGTCGCGCTCGAAACTGGCCGTGGACAATACGCGTTTGAATGACAGGGCGGATACCCCCGCGTCGGATTCTGCATTTACAGAGAAGATGGTCCCCTTCTATGCGCAATGCTTGATCGAGGTGACTATTTTCCCATCCGTGTTCTAGACGCAGTGCTGACTATTTCACGCAGAATTCTGCAGAAGGAAAGCTAAATGTAGCTCAGCTCCGTCTTGCCTTTGTTACTCTAGTCAGGAGTGCAACTCTGACTCGCGATCCTGCGCTCGGATGGCTATGCATCGACTCGATCCTCGCTGCATGCAGGGCATTTTCGGCCCCACAAGACGTCAGCCAACGCCACCGGTTACATTTGTCTGTCATATCGAGTCTGCCATCCCTCCCTCTTGCGCTTCTTTCACGAGCTTTGTCGGCTGTGAAGGATATTGTTGACGCCACACCCGACACGAATGAAAATCGCAAAGAACTTATGGAAGCTGTGTTCCAGGAAATTTTGGAGAACATGGGGGACGCGGAGAAGGAGTACGCTGTCCGTTGGTGGAACGAGCAACGCGCAAAGTGGATGGCTTCACAGGGCAAACATGAGGACGTACGGCATACACAAGCAGAGGGCTCTCAAGTCGTACTGCGGTTGTGAATTATCGTTGTGTGACACGAGCTTCACCCAGACCTCGCAACCATAAGCCTAGCAATGACTCGCGCCAGGACATCACGCGCACATAAGTTCAATAGTCATAGCGTGTCTTTCATAGTTCCTATCACGTCGTCATTCCATCAGTTCGTGTATTGCAGTGGTTCTCGCCGTTCCAGGTCGAATGGTGCATGATGGGACATTGCCAAAAGACAGGGCCACGCTGCAATGGGCCTTTTGGATGATGCCTTTGATCATCTTAAGACCCTGTAAATCGATTCGACAAGTAGTAACTGACGTATGACTTCAATACTTTGTTAGTGCAGCGTATTTCCACATGGGCATGCAGATTCCAATAGTTCAAGAATAAACGAAATCATCATAGCGAAGGGCAGTAGAAGGCAGTAAGTAAGTGGTCATGGCCATTCGCTGAGTCCAACGTCGGTGGCTACCAAGTGTTTCTAGGCCCGCGAATACATCACGGGCTGCTGGCCATCCAAGGCGGCAGGGCGTCAGGGAGAGGTAAAGGCGTTTCGTCGTCAACAGAGGAACGTTGGCCAGTTCCCTGTTCGGCTTCCGTCAGTGAAGCGAGTCTATACAAAGGGCAGAATTTCCGGTCTCCACTGCTGTCTACCTTGCAATTGAGTTCGCCCTTGTTTGTGCTCAACACCCACGCGGAGTTTTCCTGTGCTGAAGGATCACCGGACGGAGGTGGTGCAGTAAGCCCGATGACCACACTGCTGGTGCGAGGGGGGGCCATGTACCGAGCATAAGAGGCGCAGCGGTGTACTTCGGACACCAAGACGCGGCCGCGGAGACCGTCAACCTCCAGCAGCCGCCTGAGGCTGCTGGCTGGGTGGACGGTGGTCAAGCAATCGTTGGCCATCACGAGGACAGCCCCACCAGAAGCCGTAAACTGGAACCCTGCTTTGACCGCACACTCCGCAAGGGCGGGCGTTTGCCTGGGTGTCAATATTAGCACTCGGGCCTCAAATCTGTAAGCACGAAGCGCACACCTTTCTGCACTCGTAGCAGCATCCATGTCTCGGGTACTATGCGACTTGAACCACGTCAGTCCATCTGAACCCTCCTCACCCATGACCGTCGGCTGTGGAATCCCATATTTCTCCGCGATCTTGTCTTGGTAGATGTTACCCTCTTTCACGAAGATGCAACGCTTGGGACGCCAAAAGGCCCAGCGAGGACGTCCGGTGGTGAGTCTGCCCCAGTCACCAACTTCGACAATCACCTCTGGATCCCAGCTGGGGAATTTTCTGCATGCGCGGAAGAGGAGGTCGACGTATTTCTGTTCACCGCCCATTAGAGCGACAGGGATGTGTTAGTTGAGGTTGATGAAGCGACAGTCCTCCACTGCCCAAGGATGGCAGCTTCTCCTCATTAAATACCTAAAGATACTCGACATGACATAGGGGTTTGCTTGTGCCCGCTGGCTGAAGCCAATTCACGCGCATTCTATTCCCGATGGTACGATCAAAGTAGGAGACCACCGCTGCTCCTGCAGGACTGCAGTGTATGAGCAATACATAAACAGCCAACGTGCTTTCGTTGAAGTTCGGTAATGACACCAACATGCAGCAGCAACAGCTATGATTCGTGGAAGCCTTGAAGAGGATGACTGGAGCGGGAAGTGCTCTCCCTGGACAGTGAATAAAGTAGTGGGAACTTCTCTAGGTTCCACTAACGGGACGGGGGTTAATTCTACTCACCGAACCCAAAGGCTGATGCAAGTTCGTTTAGGTCGCCGATCCGATGTTCCTTCATCAACACTGCCTAACTGCCGCCTGGAGGCTGAAACGCAAGACGCCGCACCAGTGGCCATATGCAACCGATAGTCCACTCTGAAGTGATTTTGGCTTCTTATTGCGATGGCACGGGTGAACAACGTATGGAGCCACGGGCCCAAGACTCCTTGAGTGAAGGAGCTTGAATTCGCGTGTCTATCGCGAAGGACATCGACCGGGTTGCTGAGGTAGCGCATGATCTTAATCTTCATTGGGCGAGAACTCGAGGTAGAGAGGGGGAAACATGAGTAGGAGTGACTTAGAATGGGTTGCATTACAACAAACCGCGACCAGGTTTCGAAATTTCAACGCATCTGCGATGGTGGTCATTCCAAGTGGATGACCATGACCAGTTCAAACTCCGACAGGCAAGCGCTGACTAATATATCACGACGGAATTGCCTGCTCCCTCGTATCACTGCCAGAGTAGAGGAGCCCGATAGAACGCTTGCGGATTTCGATGAGCCTGGCGAGCTAGTGGTTAAACTCCCCTAAGTAACTTTGGGGTATGCCGGGAATTTAGAAGCGTACGTAGTAGATGATCTTTTACTTAACAGCTGCAACACTGATGATCGTCCGTCTAGTACGTCGTTAATGGGTATTGACATTGCGCCGTTGTGGGCCACTTAACTGGCTGACGCTGGAGTCTGCTTAGATGGCTCGGTACAGGTGACGGAGTCAGGATGAACAAAAGAGGTGAGATCTTCGTACTCGATCGCCTACAGGTCAGATTGACGGCGTTGTACTTCCAAGATCTAGCGCTGAGACTATTATCCTCAGGAGATGCTGAAATTGAGAGGATTCCAAGTTGCGTCTGCAGAACTTGAAGAGTGTATCCTTGATTACCCCGATGTCGCAGACATTTGCGTTGTGGGAGTTCAAGACGACTACAATGCACGACGCTGCCAAGCGCGCGTGTAGTGTCTTGACGGCTGCGCACGGAATTAAGCGGTCGATTATGAAGGTACATCATTAAGGTCAGTGGCATCCATTTCCGATCCTCACGGCACATGGCAATGCTCTATAGCACGTCGCCGACAACAAGGTCGCGTACAAGAAGCTGGCGGCGTGTTCATTGATGCAAGTTGTCCCCAAGAATCTCAGTGGGAAGTTGCTGAGGTGTGTCCTCAGAGATAAGGCTCGGGAGATGAGATCGCGACCAGCTGCGAAGCTCTGATCTGCCACGTAGTAGGTGTTCCATGGATCTACACGCCCATGGCGACGTTGTGGCGTCTGTGGTACAATTCCCTGTTGGATAACTTCAAGGCGGAAACTTGACACTAGTCGCCATCTCGACTTGTACTCGAATTTCAATCGATCAAAAAGACTGATCAAGTTTTGTAACATCTGGTAGCCTACGACCCCACTTGTTTTCCCTTTTACCGACCTACTAAAGTGCTGCTATTGTTGTATATTCCTATGATATATGGCCATTCAAAGCCTCGATTCACAAATCGTGCAATTGTAAGTGACGAAGAAGCGTTCAACCATTCCTTGATACTAAAGGGCAAGTAGTAAGTGCTCGGAAGCAGAGCTGCTGAATATTTGTTCCACAAGAACCGTCCGGCGTCCGTCCAACAGGAGCAGCATTGCTGGCAGATGTACACAAGCATCATACTCCGCCAAAGCGGGCACTAAAATCCCAAGCTGGCTATGTTACCGAGATATTGTCATTATACATACACATTGCCCAGTGCCCAGCCCGAAAGTACTTGGTCTTCTCGCCACCACCAAACTCGTTTTGTGACCCTCATCGCTACCTTGGTTTCCTCGTCCCTCTGCCAGTGCATCCATAATTCCAAATGACTGAAATATCTAGCGGGTCAATGGACTGCGTCGTTCCTGACGACCTGACGATTCCCCAGTTTTTCCTTGACTCGTACCATCCCCTTCGACCAGTACGGAAGGCAAGTATCCCATGGTTGATTGAAGATGCTACCGGGAGACACATCGGGTTTGAGGAGGTGCGTGGGGGTGCTCTTGTCATGTGTTTGTCTGGTCTGAGCAAGTGCTAGTTGCGCGCGCGGACCTTCGGGCTCGCCAATAGCTTCAAGGCACGGTACGACATAAGTGAGTCAAGTGTATTCCCAGTCTATTGCGCGGTCTTATTCTATTGCTCATCGAAGAGAGTGATGATGTTGGTATGTCTGGGTCGTGTACCTGTTCTGAGAGTATTCTGAGCATGTCCAATAGTGCTCATATTCAGCCCGAACCATGTCGGTATGTCATTTGGTCCTGCGCCAATAGACCTATCTCATCTTTTGAATGCTCTCCAGACTATCCCCCCGCAATGTGGGCAACGCACAGATTGGGTGCTATTGTCTCGTCAGTTGGGTTCACTGCCTTGTCCGTCCCAAACCTGACAGCTATGATCCCGCACCCAGAGGAGCGAACCCAACATACACCACCAATGAGCTGCTATACCAAATACAGATAACGAAACCATCACTTGTCATTACACATCCAGGGTCATTAAGTACTGCGGTGTCCGCTGCCCGGGCAGCTGGTATCCCAGATACCCACGTCATAGTTTTCGACCAAGTTCCTGAGAACAACCATACCGCTGTAGAGACCCTCGTACAAGAAGGATTAAGGATGGAGCAGTGCTTCATTGAGCCGAGACTCAAACGGGGTGAAGCAAAATCCAAAGTCGCCTTTTTAAACTTTTCCAGCGGTACGAGCGGTAAGCCCAAAGTGAGGTCATCAGGTCCAGGCCAAGACCGTCAATTGAATACATTGGTTACAGGCTGTGATGATCCCGCATTATGGTCCCATCGTGAACACAATCCAGATGGCACTTCACAATAAGGTCAACCAGAACTACTGCGCATGGGAAGACCAGAGATTCCGACCAGGGGATTCAGCAGCTGGTAGTAAGTGCAGCTACCTTATCTTCTTTTCCATTGTTGCTGAACAGACAAACCAAGTGCTGCCATTCTACCGTAGGTGGATTCCTGCGCTTATTCTGAGATACAATTCACTCGAGTCCACTCAGATATCTACGGCCTTGTGATTTCTGTGAGTTTCTTGCCGTTGCTCAAAACATTTCATTTGTCTTAACCCCCACCAAGCTAAACTTTTTGCTGTTCTGTGGAGTGAGTTACAGGTTGTCCCTTTGCAACCGACAATGTAGTAACTGGATCATTCAGGTAACAGTTGTAGTGATTCCGAAGTTCAACTTCATGGACTTCTTGCAAAGCATTGATCGGCACAAGATCACACACTTAATGTAACCCTCGGTGCTCTCTTCGACTTGCTTTTGCTGAGTACTTCTTTCTAGGCTCGTGCCCCCCCAAATTGTATTGCTTTGCAAAGTAAGCTGCGATCTTCCACGTTGTTGAGCGCCCCTGACAATGCACTAGCACCCAGCAACCAAGGAACATAACCTTACTGGTATTAGATACATGATCTCTGGTGCGGCACCTCTGTCTTCGGAGCTCATGAACCAGGTTGTCAAAGTCTTCCCCAATGCACATATTGGTCAAGGATACGGTAAATATCTTGCCCTTTTCTATGTATACTTGCTTCCTGAGTCTGTGATAGGCCTTACCGAGTCGTCGGCGTCTATCTGCATGTTCTCCGTTGACTCCAAGGTTGGAGTGCCAGGAAGCGCTGGGAGGCTCATTCCAGGCGTTGTAGCGAGGGTTGTGAAGCATGATGGAACTCTTGCAGGGTACAATGAGCCCGGCGAACTCAGGGTAAAGATACCGTCGCTAGCTCTGGGATACTGGAACAATGAGGAGGCGTAAGTTTTCTCGTTTCTGCAAGGAAGTGAATCCTCGGAGCTCATGCGGAACAGGACGAGGGAAACCTTTGTCGACGGGTGAAGCATTTCAGCCGTCTCAATCTCGTTGGCAGAGGGAATTAACCCAGGGCTCGGTAGGTGGCTCCATACGGGCGACGAAGTCGTCATTCGCGATGATAACGAGGTATTTATCGTGGATCGGCTCAAGGTCAGTCAGGGCTACTGGTTTGTAAAATAAGTACCGCATCTAACCCCTTGATAGGAGATCATGAAAGTCAGAGGCTTCCAGGTGGCTCCAGCTGAGCTTGAAGGGTGTTTGTTGGACATCGCGGACGTCGCCGACGCTTGCGTTGTCCCGATTCCAGACGACTACAGTGGGGAGGTGCCGATGGCATTTATTGTTCTTCATCCCAACGTCGCCAAGCGCGTCTCGGCCAACCCAGCGGAAGCCGAGAAAGTCAAGGCTGCTATCATGAAGGTTCGTACTCGTGAATCGACTAGTTGCTAGACAATGAATGATGGTGGTACTAATGGACCTGCAATAGCATGTCGCAGACAACAAGGTTGCATACAAGCACCTCAACAGTGTTGAATTCATCGATGTGATCCCCAAGAATCCTAGTGGGAAGCTTCTTCGTCGTGTGCTGCGGGAGCGCGCTCGGGAGATGAAGGCAAAGACTAAGGCTAGACTCTGATAGCCTTGATAGCTTGCGATGCATCCAACATCTCATGTAACAGTTGTACTTATGACTATTAACACTTGGAGGCTTGAAAACTTCACTGGTAGAATTAGTGTTGAGGACTGCTTAGATGGTATGATGAAATTGGGCGAAATCTTACTCCAATGTTGAGGGGTCTGGACGAGCTGCGACGGGCGGGTTGGGTACATGCAGCCATTCTGTTGTAGACCCCACAACATGTGGAGAATAGGGCGTCGAGCAAGCCATGTAGGTGCGATTTGTTTGTGAAGACGCTGCATGCTGCAACTTGAATGGGAGTGGTGGATGATGAAAGCAGAAAAAGTGAGCCGTCAAGCTTTCACTGCAGACTCAGTGCAGAGTGCATAGGCTCACGCCACGTACCCGTTATGTCTATCTTATCTTATTTTGCTGGAAGGATCGGGAAACACCTCTATGTAGCTGTTCATCATCGCCTCCATCGCCTTACGCGTCCCATTCTCAATATATATTATACATCCCATAGAACGACTTTCTCATATCCGCGTCAATCCCACTCGAAATCCTGAATGTCCACTTCAGTCAGGCTCTATGTCTACGATCTCAGCAATGGCCTCGCTAGGCAGCTGTCCATGCAACTCGCTGGTCGACAAATTGACGGAATATGGTTAGTTCGACAAACTGATCTTCACTCCTTGTTCCCTGATTGCGTGTTCAAGTATAGGCATACCTCTGTAGTCGTCTTTGGAAAGGAGATATTCTACGGCCAAGGCATTAGCGTTACGCTACCTGGAAAATCACACGTGCGTAAACCAACGCATACCTCCGTTCAACTTAATCCGTGCTCATTTATGGACAGCATGGGTCGCCGCTTAGAGTCATCGACATAGGAGAGACTGCAATAGATGAAGAGACGTTCATGGAATACCTCACTGCAATGCGTGAACACTACACTGCAGACAAGGTTCGTCCAACACCGATCTGACGTGTCCTGAATATGAAACGCCAACGAATTTGCAGTACCATCTATTAGGTGAAGACCTGTGCCGTCGAGTTCTAGTTTCATCGAGACTGAGAAAGCCCTGATTGCAGACTTCAACTGCAACTCCTTCACCAATGACTGCGTTGGATTTCTGACTGGAGGTAGTATACCCGACTACATCAAGTGTAAGCACAGAACTCTTTCATTTTTGCGAATCCCACTCAACAAGCCTCAGCGCTTCCAACCGATTTCCTTTCAACACCTTTTGGGGCAGCGCTTCGCCCAACTATCGATGCCATGTTCCGTGGGCGCCCAGAAACAGGGGTTCCCACTCCACCCCCAGGCTCTCGTGCTGCAGTCTCAGCGTCCCCCAATCCGGCCCTCGCTGCTAATCTGCTTCAGGCCGTTGCTGCACATGCAAGGTCAACCGGCCCAGTCCCTGGTGCCTCAACTTCTGGGGCCTATCCTACGCCAGCGCCAACCTCTCCATCTACGCCAGCGCAAGATGCGCCTCTCACCGCGCCGATGAACATTTGCACAAACCCTGCTTC
This sequence comes from Paxillus ammoniavirescens, assembly GCA_014904835.1. NCBI lineage: Eukaryota > Fungi > Basidiomycota > Agaricomycetes > Boletales > Paxillaceae > Paxillus > Paxillus ammoniavirescens. Next base: position 28,290 of record MU120912.1, read on the forward strand.
TTTCCACAACCTTCTCAGGACTAATCGTGCGGTTGTGGCTTTCTTCACGAGCGCTACCTGCGGACCGTGTCGCATGATCGAACCTGTTTTTGAGGAACTTGCGAGGAGTAAGAGCAGAGCAAATGGTGGTGTTGCGTTCGCGAAGATTGATTTGAGTGTTGGGATGAGCGGAGCAGTGGCTAGCGAGTACGCGGTTCGCGTCACCCCGACGTTTGTTTTCTTCTTAGACGGTATGAAGGTATGCCTTTCACCAGCGAGAGTTGAAGAATGGGTGATGCTGAATCCTACACATCTCAGCGACATGAGTTGAAAGGGGTGAATGGGCCAGAACTGAGAACTCAAGTTGACCTGTTAATCTATGATGCATTCCCGCGTAAGCTACCCCTTTGGCCCTGGACTTTCGTATAACTCACCCTGTGACCGGGCAGCACATTCACACACATCGCTCTCACTACCGGCTATCGAGTCCGTGTCTCTCAACCCAATCCTCTTCAGCCAAGTACCCAACTTAGACACGATGTTTGGGAAGTTGACTGGATTCGTTGATGGTGTGTCGTCGTGGACTGGACCAGTCACCCGAGCTCAAGTCAAGCAGACGTTGTCCAAGACCGTTCTTCCGTTCCTCAAAGCCTCTACTGCTACACCACCGCAGCCGACTTCCGTGCCTTTCGACCATTGGCCAGCCATCACGGCGTGCCTAGCATCGAACTTGGGAACGAGCGAGTTGTTCCCAGTAGTTGACATATGGCGCCTCGCGCTCGTCAATGTAAAGTTCTCAGCTTGGAGCACGACTAGGAAAGGTCTAGAAACCATCAAACTACTCGTTGCCAAGGCCATGCAGTCGGACAATGTGCCACGAAATTATCTGCTCACTGTGGCCCGAATGCTTTCGAATGCGTTCTCGAACGAGGCATTGTCTAGGGAATTGATTCTCTTTACACGGGATGATATCACCAAGTTTCTTGTGGATGCGCTGTTGCATGAAGACACGGCAGTGCGCACAGCTGCAGCCAGCCTTGCCTTCAACATTGCTGCGTACTTCCAGAAGCTCAGAGTTGGCAAGGTGCAGGCACGCAATGACAACACTGGTCCAGAAGAAAACGAGGAACAGGAATTCGAGATGGTCACTGCTATTCTCGGAGCGATTGAACAGGAACAGAAAAGTGAGGAAATAGGTGAGCCAAGGTTTGATTCCCAGCTGATCCGACGAGTGGCATTGACAAAGCGTTGCATGAATATAGTGCACCGTCTCACCGCATGCCTCGCTCTTCTGCTGCGGCTATCACCGTTCATGGAGCAACTGACCCCGCTGCTTGAAGGTCTGAATGCCCGTGATGTACTGAAGAGGAAGCTGGAGAAAGCCGGATGTGGGGAAACCGGAGTCGGGAAGAAGGAGGTTCGCAGGCTGGTTTTGGAAGTTGCTGAGAAGCTCTGTCCTCAACCGTAGCGTATTCATTTCATATAGTGAATTGGCACTGTCTGTGTCACGACAGAGTATACGTTTTGGCGGATAGTTTGGTACGATGAGTGGCCGTCGATAATATTCACTACTAGTGTCATATGATAACTACCATTGGCAGCCAGTCCCGCGGCCGGAGCACGAGAAAAAAACAATGAGCCGAAAATCACGCGTTATTTAATCACGAGCAACTTCTGACCGTGTTGCCTGTGAACTACAACTATTCACACTGCTGCGAGCATGCTCCACCGTACACTTGAATCTTCACATCCATGTCACCCCGCTAGTCGTGGTACCGCTGCGTCGAATTGCCTCCCGGGTTGCAGACCAGTACCCGTTGCACGTTCGCCTCTCTATCTCCATCTCTTAAGCTCCTGAATTGGCTTGGTTGAAGGGCACTTTCACACCCTTCTCCAAACCACTCGGGCAATAATCCAACTTGCAGCACCTTGGAATGCTCAGACTGTCTAGCAATATAGCCTCCCGGTCGTCGCGGGCCCCAGTACGTAGATGTGAAAAGTACCGTCACATTAACCGTCTGTTCATTCTGTTCAGCTGGTTCACCAGATAGCGGCCAACAATCGTACAATGAAATCTTCTGCGCCGCGCAGGTCCCATCCTGTTCCGGAGGGCTATGTCGAAGATCTATCAGCCGGAAACATGTTACGCTTCCAGGCCTCGTTACCCTGCCTCCCAGTACCAGCCCTTTCATCTACAGTGTCCAAATACCTCGAATCCGTGAAACCCCATCTCACAGAAGCAGAGTATGCAACCACGATGGCTAGCGCCAAAGAATTTTTGAGCTCACCACTGGCTGCTGAGCTCCAGAAGCGTCTGGAAGCACGCGCAGCGGACTCTTCCATCAAGAACTGGCTCTCGGACTGGTGGAATGAGGCCGCCTACATGGGTTATCGCGATCCAGTCGTGGTATATGTTAGCTACTTCTATGTCCACCTTGACGACCCCCGGAGACGCGATCCAGCCAAGAGAGCTGCAAGCCTCATCAAGGCAATGCTTCCGTTTCGAGAGATAACTGAGTCGTGAGTGTAGGTGGCTGCGTGTTCTATCGAGATCTAATCGATGGGTCGCGGGCAGGAAACATTTGGAACCGGAGAAGGTCCGAGGGTCGCCTCTCTGCATGGAGTCATATAAATGGCTGTAAGTCGTCACAACTTCACGATGTCCCTCTCACCTAAGAACCACTTCAGTTTCCATGCTTGTCGGTATCCTGTGAAGCCTTCTGATACTGCAGCCAAGTTCGATTCGAAGACCCACAACCATGTTGTCTTCGTGCGAAAGAACAAGTTCTTCGAGGTTTCTCTGGCAACCCCTGAAGGCAAAGAGCTTAGTGCCGCCGAATTAGAAGTGTAGGTCTATTGAACTCAGTTTCCTACGAATCCAACCTTGTTTCTCCCCATAGTCAAATTGAGCGTGTCATTAAACTGGCTGGAGATGATAAAGGCGTTCCCATCGGGGCTCTTTCCGGGGAAAATCGTGACATTTGGACCGATGTGAGTTGTCACCAGATCCCTTGATTGAGCACTTATCAAAGGCGCCACTCAGGCCCGTGAAGCCTTATTGGCCGCCTCACCAATTAACGCCAAGTCATTGAAGCGGATTGAGTCTGCTGCTATTATCGTTTGCTTGGATGATAGCAAGCCTGTCACTCGCGAGGATATCTCGTGGAGATGTTGGGTGGGAGATGGTCGGAACCGGTTCTATGACAAACATCAGCGTTTGTTTTTTCTTCCATATCATCCACAGCAACCTGATCATGCTTCGATAAATTAGTGTTCGTGTTTGACAATGGGCGCTCCGGTTTTCTTGGAGAACATTCCTGTTTGGACGGAACTCCAACTCTCCGTCTAAATGAGTATATGCTGGCGTCCCTGGCTGCAAACAAAGTCAATCTCGGACCACCCCGGTCCAGTTCGACCGCTGAAAACCTCCCACAACCAACAGAGCTCCAATTTAAGCTAGATGACAAGTGCGCCACTTACATTAATGAGGCATGCAAACACTTTGATGAGCTCGTGGGCAAGCACGACTTGGAAGTGAGCCGAAGGAATTTGCATTCGACGACACGAGGCTCATGTATCCTTACAGGTTCTGCATTATGAAGGCTATGGAAAGGCCTTGATGAAGAAGTTCAAAGCATCTCCTGACGCCTGGGCGCAACTTGTGAAGCAGCTTGCTTTCCAAAAGATGTTCCACCGTCCTGGTGTGACGTACGAGAGTAGTCAGACTCGCAAATTTCAATTGGGACGCACGGAGGTAATACGGAGTGCCAGCTCTGAGAGCAAGGCTTGGGCGGAGGCTATGCTCGATCCTGAAGAAACAGTGAGTCTTTGGGTACCCTCCACATCACGTCCACAGTTTCTCGATCATTATGCTGCTCGAAATCGAGAATTATTAAGCTGACGATTTTATTTATTGCGTCTCCTTATTTGACTGAAGGACGAAAACCGGGCACTACTCTTCCGGCGTGCCGTGGCGCGTCATCTCCAGTATGCAGCGTGGGCCGCCGATGGACAGGGGGTTGATAGACACTTATTCGGGCTCAAAAGAATGCTCGGGGAAGGCGAAGAAACTCCGACGATCTACTCGGACCCGGCGTATTCGAAAAGCAACCACTGGGAGTTGTCTACTTCCCAGCTTTCTTCCAAGTTTATAGATGGTTGGGGCTACGGCGAAGGTGCGTTGACGGCGAGTGTCTGAAGGCGACAGAAGACTAACTAGTCGCTGGATGCAGTTGTCACGGACGGTTATGGGCTCTCATACTCTATTGATGACCATTATATCCGGTGGACGATTACCTCGCTCAAGAGAAACACCGCGGAGCTGAAGCATTACCTCGCAGAAGCGGCTACTGAAACAAGGTTCATGCTGGAGCGGGCAGCTGCAGCCGAGAGAAGTCATGTAGATGGAGAGAAAGCCAAGCTCTGATGGCCCAGGGCTTGACCTATGAATTAGCTAGTATTACTACTAGCGCCCCTTCGAATACTGAGGTGGCTGTTTTGGGAAAACTCCGTTTTCATGCCATTGGCTTTGATTACCAAATGGGCGTCTAGGGGACCCACGGACAGCACCGCAAGACAGCGGGTTTGAGCGAATTCTCATCGGCTGAAGACTGTTCCCACTGTGGACTCGTTGAGGGTGAAGCGGACGTGCTGCATTCGCTCGACATGGACCTTAGTGCAGGGCTTGTGCAGGGCTTGGCTTCATTTGCCGGACTCGACTCGACTGTAGCCGTAAATCCTTTGACTGGTTTTGGAACCTCCTCTGAGAACGTCGCTGACTACAAATTGGAACTGCCACGCCTCTTGCGTTCCAACGTCGCGAGGGCCCCTCCTTCGGTCCTTTCCATTCGGACTTGCATCGTCTGTCACACTCATCATACTCTGATGCGAAAGTCACGGACAAGTGCCAGGCAATAGTTCAACCATTCAGAACAAGTTCATGTGCTGTACCGGTAACCGTTGACCGGCTGCGACTTGGGTAAGGGGAGGAGAACAGATAAGGGCAATGGGGCACACTAACAGCACCAAGTACAGAGACAACGGTGCAACATTTTCCAATTCAAGATTGTAGATCTCGTTGCTTGGATGCTGCTGCCTTGTGGTTTTTCCCAAGCTGTCGCACAGAGTTACAGTAAAACGAACTACGCGGCGGCCTCTTGCTGTAGTTGAATTTCCATAGATATACCATTGGAAAGTGATTTACCCTCTGGACGATGAGTCGAAGAGCAAGGGCTGAAGGAGAGCTGAACGTGGTGTTGATCGTTATCGGTTGTATTGCTTAAAGGACACGCTTTCTTCATATCTGAGCGGAGAATCCCAGAGACTCTCGCCCAGGAAGGAGTAGAAGTTAGGTTAACGAGCAGAGTTCAGATCAAGATAACTACTAGGTCTACAAAGACTCGTGGTTCTGCCGATGCCGTAACCTCCTTACACTACTATATCTATCCCCATGATTGAACTAAGTCCGCTCAGTTCGGGTCTCTTTTATACCGTAGTCAAGGCTCGCACACATCCTTCCCCCCCGCAGTCCTCCTCATATGCATGCAGACCCAATCCTCCAACCCAACTCCCCTTTACAAGGTAATCTTGACATGAACTCACCTCCCCGTGCAACAAAACGTCCCAGAAATGCACATCAATCCCTACCGGACGATTGTCATGTACCAGGGGCCCCTGATGAGTTCCCCCCTCCCCCAAGGAAAATCCACAACAAGAAACAACCTTTGTCTTGTGCCGAATGCCGCAGGTGCGCATGATTCAACCCCCTTCGCCCTAACCGTGATAAACGTCGTTTCTCAGGCTCAAGCTCAAAGTATGTCACTTCAGACACTCATGTTTCGACTACATGCTCACCTTTGCCGCAGTGTGATCGCGTCTTTCCGTGCCAATCGTGTTCAAAGCGCGGTTGCGCTGAAATATGTCCAGATGGTTAGTTTAGTTGTCGCTAGTCGTGATTCGATCTGATCATCCGCGACCTCAAGGTGCTCTCACGTCGGGAAAAGGAAGCAGGTCGGTTGGGTGTTTGGCTTGCCAGTGTCTGTGATCCATTCCTTTCAGGTTCATTCTCGCAAATACCGAGCAGCTACACGAGAAAATTATTCAAATGAGTGATCGTATAAGACAACTCGAGGACGCATTGGGCACCGTACAAGCAAAATGTTCGACAGAATCGCATCCCCTACTAAATCAAGACCTCTTGCGCATCAAAAATTCCCTCGAGCTTTACAGCCCTCAAGGTGGTGCGGTCCAACAGCCCCCCACTGAACCACCCATGGACGAATCCCAACCCACCTCTAGTCAGTTGGCAACGGGAGATGGCGATTGTCATCCATCACGTCAGTCAGAGGTAACTCCGACTACCATGGCTTGTCTCTCTTTTTTCCTTATAACCCTATCACTGTCAGGACAGAAGCTCATCCGCAGAGATCCCCACCACAGAAGCACCAAGGCTTTCGCCTGAAATCGAAAAACTTAGTCAGACATTTCCTTACCCATGGCTGCCTAACAATCCCATGCGAGAGCGTATATACAAGATGTTACCACTTCGTGAAGAGGCGGAATATCTTTGCACACAGGCACGCCTCAATGCTCTTTGGCAGTGGGTAGACCGTAATTACGGACCTCCGAGAGGCTGAAATGACCCTGGCAGGTACAACCTTGACCCAAGCGAGACTTGGCTCCCAAATCTGGTTCATCACGTATACACTACACCCTTGCAAGACCTATGCTTCCGCCGACTCTCCCTCCTGTTCATTATGATGTCGATAGGTTTGCTTGTGGATCTAAATCAGCAGAATGAGTCTCCACGCGCTGACGTATATCATCGCCTTGCGCGAGCATCTCTTTCCGAGATGAACTTGATGGACGAACCGAACCTGGATCTCCTCCAGACATTGGTACGTCATGTTTCTCGAACGATGTCGGCATGTTCACATGGTGTGCAGTTCTACATGATATGGTATCTCCTTATCTTCTCAGACAAAAGCCAAGCCGTTGCATATGCATGGAGCATCATGGGGCTTACTGTGAAATTGGCACAAAGTGTGAGCTGCTCGGAAAATCCTTTCATATAGTTCGCTGAACGGATTTTTAGCTTGGACTGCGTACGTGAGGGGACGACCGTGACTATAATAATCTCTGACTAGCGTATTCTCACAGACCGTGACGGCAACAGATGGAAAGTTATACCAGAAGAGTCACAGCGGCGGAGAATGCTCTGCTGGGAGCTTCTCAACTTGGATGCTCGTCTAGTATGTACTAAGGGGTTTTTGTCTTCCTTTATTGACTTTCACCTGCAGGCGCTTTCCCTTGGGCGCCCCCCTTCAATATGTCTAGATCATGTAGACTGTCGTCGCCCATCTTATGCAGTTCCCGAGATGTACATCGTCCCAGGAACTTTATCGTGTATGTTATACACGTATCCGGCACTTCATACACTGATAAACACTATGTAGACCACGAGTGGAAGCATGGATTTTTCTTGGACTGCCTGACGCCCGTACTAACTACAGCAATATCCGCGCAACGACAGCCGTACACAAGGATCTTGGATGTCGATAAGACTATCCGTAACTTCAAGGTTCCCCCAACCCTCGATATCTTCAACGCGGACGGAATTCGTGACAACAGACAACTCACGATGCAACAAGTATTGGTATCGAGCGGCCGTGAAATAGGTACGTTCCACCGAGTGCAAATTGTTAGTCGAGGCGTCGACTCACTGGCCGTCAGTTCTTCTCCAATTGCACAGAAATTTCTTCACGGAGGCGCTCAGTGATTGTGACGCATTTTCCTACCGACACAAGTTTGCACCATCTGTTGTAGCGAGTTACCTCAGCGCAGGCCATCTTATCGCTACCCTAAAAGCATTAGAAGAGAGAGAACCGCAATTAAGCAAGCGATTCATGTGTTTCTGGTTCAATGCGTTTTCTGGAGCTGTGAGGATATTTCATTTTAGCTTTGGCTGATGCTCTAACCTCGGAGCCAGGTTGCGCTATCGTTAATCGTCTCTAGGACACCGTTTCTAAGTCTCGCACCCTTGGCGCTGCAAGAGCTTGACACCGTACACCGACTGTTTGCGAAGGTTGCCGAAGAATGCCCCAAAGTGGCGCAAGCACTGGTAAGAGTTTCGCCTCTTTATTTCTTGGCTCACCGCGTGCTCATCAACTGGTCGTCAGCCCCTGCTGACGAAGATAGCGGAAAGGTCGCGTAGGTCATATACACAGTGGCGAAAAGCCGCCGAGGACTCTTCTGCTATGGAAGTTGATCAAGCGGAGAAGGCACCGTATTCACAGGCTGCACGGGGTGAAGGAAACGATGGCGGCAATCCGTTTGGTACCGTTCATCCAGACCTATCTCGGTGTATGCAAGAGATTGACAAGTGTCCGCCACCGGCACTACGTGAATTGCCTACATTCGTACCAAAATCCAGGCCAACATCCAATTCCTGGACAGAGGAAACGCGTCCTGGGCAAGTAAGCCCCCACGATGTATCAACGGACATGTTGGCTCTGGCGCTCGGGCGGGACGGGGACTTGACCTCCGTCAAGCGCAATGTCACGGATTGCGCGACCGCTGGTGCTGGGCCACAAAGAGTAGGCAATCATACTTTCAACTTTGATTTTGGTGCATTGGCTTCAAATGTGGGGAGCCACAGTAACACATACATGTCTTGGTTTTAGCGCCGCAGATTTGTTACAACCATTTTGACTTTACTTGATATTGGCATGGTTTGGAAGTTGCTCGGGTCAATATAACTTACTTTTGTATTGATGATATGGTAGCAATTTGTGAATCAATCCACAGCTCGGAAAAGGTAAACAACTGCCAGTGAAAGGGGCCAGCGGTTATTGTCTTTTTCAGGCAAGTTGGCCACGTGACTTTTTTACACACAAAGTCACCTCACCTCCGCTCGTCCATATCTCCTCGCCAGCTCACTGGAATTTGATGAAAACTAGATGGCCTGACTCCGACAAGGTCAAGGAATCAATTCCGTGACGACCGAGTGACAAAAAATGAAGTTTTGAAAATGCGATAACCACGAAATCCCGAGGGCTGAAATACCGAATTTGGAAAAACTCATTCTCCACCAACTGGTTGCCACGGAATGGATTCTCTAGGCTCGTCGGAGTAGAATGGTACCGTTTGCATCGAATTCCGGTGAGGCATTGTGCAGATGGAGTCAAGGCAAGATGAGAAGTGTTTTTGGGTGTAAGAGGTCACGTGGCCAACTTGCCTGAAAAAGACAATAATCAAAGCATGGCTTACATAACATGTGCTTGTTGACGCTCGATGGCCTGGGTGGCGGGTTCAGAACGACTTGAACGGCGACCACGACTTTAAGGGCTAAATATCCGCGCTCATTCAACAACCCGCTCGTCGAGCACTTACGATGTCCCGAATACGGGAGGTATGGGCACCAAATCTTGAAGCAGAAATGCGAAACATTCGCGACATGATTGACCAATATCCATTTGTCGCAATGGTATGTGTCACCTCGTCTATAACCCAGTGGCACTTATCCGGGCTTGTACTATAGGATACCGAGTTTCCGGGAGTTGTCGCGAGACCTATCGGTACCTTCAAAACATCCTCAGACTACCACTACCAAACCATGCGGTGTAACGTCGATCTTCTAAAGCTCATACAAATTGGAATCACGCTTGCGGACGAGGAAGGTAATTTCCCTCAAGATGTCACGACCTGGCAATTCAATTTCAAGTTCAGCATCAGGTGCGCCGGTTTTGCGCGTCATTTTGCGTTCTGCGTTCTGGGTCTGACTTTGTATTTCGCTTTAGCGAGGATATGTACGCTCCAGAGTCGATCGAACTCCTGCAAAAATCTGGAATTGATTTTCAAAGACACGATGAAATGGGGATCTCGCCCAACGACTTTGCGGAGCTGTTTATAACGTCTGGACTCGTCTTACTTCCGGAAGCCAAGTGGATATCGTTTCATAGGTGAGGCATATTTGTGTCCTTTGCAACCATGGCCCGATCACGCATCATGTTAATCGTGCTGCGTTGCATAACGTCGTGGCTCTGGGCCAGTTGTTCATGTCAATCTTATTCACCTCTTCTGACAGTGGCTATGATTTTGGCTACCTTGTCAAGCTACTGACCGCCATGTCTTTACCCACATCGGAAGACATCTTTTTCGACTGTCTTCGCACTTGGTTTCCTCACTGCTATGACATCAAGTTCATGATGCGCGCTTGCAAGTCGCTCAAAGGAGGATTGCAAGACGTTGCAGATGACCTTGGTGTATGTCGTGTTCCTGCGCATCTACTTGCTCAAGATGAAATTGACTATTTCTAAGGTCATGCGTATAGGAACATCACATCAAGCCGGCTCGGATTCCTTACTTACAGCGTCGACGTTTTTCAAGATGAGGGAATTGTATTTCAACGACGACGTAGATGATGTGGAGTACAACGGCAAGCTGTACGGGCTTGGCCAGACGTTCACCGTGCCGAACGGCATCACAGACACCGTGCGGGGAGGGGCAACGATAGCGGAACGAGAAGACAGGAGTGTTACAAGGGAGGCTCAGAACCAGATGTCTGGTTCAAACGCAACAAACGGTTCTCAGAACCAAAACACGGGTATGGGGATTGGTGTTCCTCTTCCAACTCCTGCGTTGGGGGGTTCAATGCCCACGCCACTCTCTTCCGGCACAACATATGGTCCGATGGGGGCCAGCAATCCTTACATGCGTACAACAATCGGAGTTGGAGGGCGATAACCTGCAGTGTTACTATTTTATCTCGTGTTGACTTCGGACTATCTGTGTGTTTTGTGTAATTATTCGCTTGTATCGAAACTTCTTCACCGTCACCGAACCGTCACAGCTTCTAATCTATTATACGACGAGGGCAGAACAATCGTTAATGGTCTGGGGTTCTTTGTGAGCAACTCTACTAATATGCCTTGGCTCTCAGCAGTGCGCGGGGGGGGCTCACTGTGACTACAACACAGGTATCCCCGAAGCCAGTCAAAATGGAATCTGGTTTGTTTGTAGCCTTTTCCCCCGATTGTACGGACCAAGAACCCGCAATGAGAACGTCCTACGTTACGTCCGGATCTCACCGCCTGCCCGGGCCGCGCTGGCCAATTTGTTGGCCAAGCTCACAGCATGCCCTCTACGAACATGACTATGACAATCGTTTTACACCGGTGATTCTGGCAGAGATGACTATGATTCTGGAAGGGAGTACGGCAAGGAGGACCCCCGACGTGGTTGAGAGGTGCACGACAAGCGCCTTCCTAAGATCGGCGTCGCAGTCATCCATCGCAAGAGCACCGACGCTAGCTTGCTCAACGGCAACAAGGGTCGTCGGCGGCGCTCGTCTGCGTGGGCCTGCAACGCCGATGCAGAGAAAGTGCTTGGATGTGGGCCCTTCAAGTCCAAGTGTGAGTCAGTTCCAGTGGATGGAGAAGTTGTGGGTTACCGAAAGGGTGCTCACCGTTCAGTTTTATACCAGAAACCGTGTCATCGAGCTTGGTCTCCTTTGTTCTGCGCAGCCCCTTCTCTAACATGGAACCAAAGACCTGGATGAGATCCGAGTCAGATAAGTTCATCCCTTTTCCACTTGTGGGTGTCCTATGTTGTCGAACAATCACCTGGGTGGCTGGTAGGATTTGTTTTGACTTCAGGCACATCGAGTCATCAATGAACTAGGTGAGGTCCACAATTTTACGGACTGAAAGTCACAGGACGAGAATGTGGAGCCAGAGCCAGCCTCCGGGCCCAGGGTTCAAGGAAAACCACACGATTCGATTATAAACTCATGAAACTCCTTATGGCTCTTCCATGCGGCGTGTATACCTTCTCAGACCTTCGGACCGTAAATTTTTGGGTGCTCGTTTCTAGGCCAGGATCATTTGACGTTATCGAGACTGATCATCGAAACTATACCATCATTTTGAAGCGAGCTGGGAGTCAGAAAACGATGTGGCGTCCTCCTGTGGCTTCGATGTATCACAGGCGAGGGGGCCCGGGGGTTGACCCATCTAAGTTCCACATTCCAGAAGCACGGAGGACCACAGGGACCAGATGCGTTTTCTCTTCATTGCAGCACGGTAACACCCGTCGAAAAAAGTTCCTTGCGTATTTGATTTGGTGCCACGGGCCTAGTGGGACAGCTTTGAAATGTGTATCAATACTTGTCTATCAGCTGGTAAGCATACAAGGCCGCTTTTCACGCCCTTGATGCATTGATGCGGTGGTACCCGTGCCCAGTCAGCGTGTCATGGTTTTAACTATTGAGAGATAGATTAATTCCACTGGTATGCACTCTCAGACAGCGGTCGGCCCACCTTTAGACGCCACCCAACGGTAACTGTTTACAACGTGCCTGATTGGGGGACTCGTCGACGCATGCCCTGCTCAAAGTTCGTGCTAGCTAGCAGTAGGACAAAGACTAGGAGGTGACCTGTGGCGGTAGTCCCTTTCTTTGCTCGAGCCTAGGTCTATACCCTGGGAGCAAGTGATTTAAAATGATAGAGCTCGCCGTGAAGAAGCGACAGCCCTCTGGGAGAGAAAAGTCAGGAAGCCGCACTCCTACCTTTGAGCCTATCGATTAGTTGACGGCTGAGTATCGTTCTGTATCCTTTCTAGTTGTAAATTGTGATGGACTACTAAATTTGTCCTGCGTACTCTCAGTACCACGTCCTATCACGTTGTAATTGTACGACATCGACCCTGAGTCCCTGACCATCCGGCGGATTCCTCAACAAGTACTCAGCTGTGCTGGCAAGAATCCCCCATTGAAAAAAAATTCTTCACTGTTCTCTAGCACACCAATGACCAACGTGATCCACATCGAATAATGAGGAAGTCAATGCGGCCGTGAGTCCCACCGTGACAATCGAATGCGAGGTTTTCGCTAGATATCTCATAACTATTGCATAATCAACCAGCAAGTCTCCGTGACGCAATATAATTTACCTGGAGGAATTCTCCGTTCAATGGTGGTCCTAGTGCGAACCTCGGATCGTCCTATCAGCAAGCACCCTCACACACGGGACCGGCCTCCTGTTCATCCGCTGACTTCCGCGCCACTTACGAAAACAAGAAACCTATGGTGTGGTCACCTGGAGTGATTGCGTTGCAATAGTTGCTGAAGCTGAAGGGGCTTCTCACACGCGGAGAACTCCAGAAAGATTTTTGCACTGAGTAACACCAGGACGATCAGACTAACTCCACCTGCCACACATATACTCAATAATCTTGTTACTCTTTTGCAACGATGGACGTACATAATTACTGGGAAATATCCCCTTCTGTCCGTCGCCTGAATACCCTAAAATTGTAATCGGTCAATGACCGTTTAAATGAGGGGCGAAGTTTTCTCACCCTCCCACCAGCCTTCCGCATAATTTTGACCACCGTTCAGTCCAGAGGAAAGTTCAAGCGTCTCCCCTTCAGTAATGCTGAGCTCGTCCGGCCCTTGAGCTTGGTATTCATACAACACCCGCACTGTCACAAACGCCCATCACTTGGCCAGCTCGGTATAGGGAGAACAACGTACCGAACTGTCCAGCAGCCTGCGATGATTCAGAGCTCCCAGAACCCTCTGGTATTTCTAAGTCGAGCATCTCAAGATAGGAAGCTGGAACGAGCCCTTTCCCACCGTGGTTGTCAGTCACCTTGACCCAACCAGAGCCATCATCTTCCTCAAGCACGCGGACAAGCATCCCCTCTGCAGAACGTATCAGCCCTCGCATCATCATTCATGAGAAGAACCCACTTGCCGAAAACAGTCAGCTCGAAGGCCGAAGATGCCGAGAAATCGAAGACTACACGACCTGACGGAGATCTGGTATCACCATCCGATGTGTCAACCTGCACGGGTGAGAACGGCGTTTGTAGTTCTCCAATGTCATCCGGCGGCGAAGCTGTGATAGAAAGGATGGGCTAGACCCTTCGGGAACATGTCGTCCAGAATAACTCACCGCTCGTTCCAGATCGGGAGACCGTCGACGAGGTTCTGGTGACCATTTCTGCGACCCTGTGATCGCCACGAATGCCGGTGCATTCCGAGGGGACCTTCGCATGGTCAGAGAAAAGAGATCACGGCAAGGTGCGGATTTCCAACCTTCAATTCGCATTTCGAATGAACTGATAACCCACATGCTTTGCATGTTTTCCCAAGTTTGCTTAGTCCCCAAATCGATGCCTGGTCGTCATAAATATCCGAGCTATGAATAATTCTCCGAAAGCAAGATCACACCTTGCAGTACCCGCATGCAGTCGGGATCGAAAACGAGGAGCCTTTGAAGTCATGAGGGTTTGAACCACCCTCGTCATCTGAGGACAATTAACTTCCGTGAAACAAGATACCCAAGCACCCCTCCGACTTACCACCCAATGCGGTCGCGATTGTGTCAACTTCCGATCGTAGAACCAATCCAGATGTTGAAAGGAATGCTGCTTGATGCTGGGCGTCTAGATAACCCTGCGGAAGATTTGTGACTAGGAAGGTGTACCGCAAGAATGAAGTTCAATACATTCACGGCATCGTCGACGTTCCCAAGGGTATCATCTGCGGAGTACGCTGCAACAAGGCCGGCGTACTTTTCTGCTTCACCACCTGTCGCGCGGTGAGGTTAGTATCTTGCATCGCAGGTACTCCTGCCTCACGCTTTGCGTCTAGAGTTGATTCTAGTTCCTGTAACTTCTTACGGGAGCGAGCAAGCTTATTCTGCAAAAACACCTTAGGGGCAGGTTCAAGACAGACTTCGTCCTACAACAACATGAGCACAGTATGGCTCCCAAAACCTTGCGACAAAAACGCACCGTATCATAGTGACTCCCACAGGGCTCAAACACCCAGTCGCTCGGTGCGTTAAACGATCTAATGTTGAAGTCAATAAAAATATTCTGGTCCTTTTCAGGTTGGATTCCATCAATCGCAACTATCGCAGAGGCAAGGCGATTCTTCAAATTGTCCTGGTGTGCTACCTGTATCGTCTGCGCTTGAAGCAAAATTGTGGCACAGTTTTTCACTAGCCGGGTCTGTAGGTCCTCTGAAGTACCTTTGTAAGCAGAGTTTACAGTTGATGCGACGCTGCTCACGGAAGGTCTGGAAATTAATGAACTTATCAGCAAGACTATCGAAACATCAAACGTAAGATTACACACATCTTGGAGATTAGGCAAATCTTCGGTGTAAAACTTGTCTTTAACGCTGTTGACAACCGCGATAGAAATCAGGTATATGCTACAGGTGCATCGATGAGCTGTCAGCGATCATACGGTACAAACAAGGAATGAAGTTACTTTTTACTGGTAAACATATCAATTCGGTGTTGCTCATACTGTCTCGCAGCACGCTCAGCATGCCGATCTTGTTGTTGGGCGTGGCCCTGCTGAGGAGTCACGACCAAAGCAGGAAAACATCACTGGACCATCATACCTGTTTCTGGCGGTAGACCTCGACCTCCCCACAGTCGTCGTCGTACTAATAATAACTGAATTTAGGCGCGCATGAAGGGTCACATGACAGGGACATACCTTCTGCTTATTCTGCACCAATATTAATGATTGAAGTAGCTTTTCACGAAAAGACCATCAAGAATCACAGACTTTCAGGCGATCCTGATAAAAGCGATCACGCTCCGACAGCAATTTCTGGTAAAATTGAGATTGCTTTCAGAGGAGATGTGAGTGTGCACATCCTGGACAATCTCTAACGGTCAACACGAACCTTCCTTTTCAAGTCTTCGTTTCGGCGTTCCAAAGCTTTGAGGGGTTCTGTGACTTGGGTCGCGATAGTATCAGCAAGGTTGATGTGATCTTGGGCAGCGTTTGAGATGGATGCAATGATTTGCGTATACGCATTGACAAGTGTGCTGCGCCGCAGCCAATCTCTGAGAAAACGTTACGATACACTGAAAAGACACACTGACTTCTGTCGGATAGTGCTTTCAGTGCAGGGTTTCGTGGGACCATCTCCAGCAACAAGCGAGGCGGCAGCCTTGGTCCTCTTTTCGGTGGCCTTCTTTGCAAGAAGTTGAAGTTTTGCCGCGTATTCGCGCTCCAACCCCGCTCGATCCCGGTAGAGGTCACGAACCTAAGACAATTGATGCATCGAATCTCTCACTCGCAAGGTGAGAGTGCAACCTACATCAGTGACTAACCCAAGATGGGCATCAAAAAGACTGGTGATTCGGTCCACTTGGTCCTAGCACAATAGTGAACAATCAGAGACCCAGACGCGTGGGTCGATGTGGGGGATGAGCTCTACCGGGAGACGTTGCCCATAGCTCTCGGCTTGCTGCATTGTTTCGTTTCGGACTAGTACGCGACGGGTATGGCAAGGGATATTCTCAGTGTAGTGGTAATCGTGCTGGAGCGATGCTTTGCTTGGACCTCGCAGTTGATCAGTCACAGGCTAAGTCCAACGCAGCAGCTGGCATCAATGGCAGTGACACCACGTGTGGCCTCCTCCGTGGCAGGTATCGTGAACAGAAATCTAGCTACTCGAGTACGCTGCAGAATTCGCGGTGACAACGGATATCCTGACATGTACTTAAGAAGAACGAACTCTGATAGTCAGCGAGTACAATCACCATTCAGATCTTGTCTGCACCACTTCGAACACGTTTAAATCGACAACAGATCTTACCGAGCATCTCTCCATGGAAGGTTAGCAACAGATTGCCGTTTTTGAAAGAACTGCGCAGTGTGCACATACTATCGATATCAGGATTTCTTTTACCACACTAGCTCAGACGTTTGACATCCAAAAACATCAAAAGAGCCCACACTACAGCGTAGTTCGCTTCGACAAGTACGGGTGTGTAGGTGATACATCGCTGAGTGGAGGCACGGGCACTTCGATTAGACGCAGTGGCGCAGGGCGGTGTTTCAAGCAATTACATGAATTTACCTCAAGGCCTAGTGGTGGAGAAGGGCTGGGGTAGTAAGCGTTTTGCAAGTTCCGTGTCATATGATCACGACAAGTGAGCGTGATCTCATGTAAACCGAGAGGAGACTTTGCGTGGACTTACGTTCCTCGCTTTTTGAGGGAGCACATTCATCATGCGGAGGGAAGGAGGCGGAGGACTCTCAGATCTCAGAATCAAGTGGAATGAACGCCGCTCAATGAGCACCACTCCGCAGTTCTCGGCCGAATACGCTGGCAGGCGTTAGAAATGAGGGTAGGGGTCACCGACGTTTGGCAGGAAGAAACGCGGGACTCCGTATCCGTCTGCGTTGTAGCTGAGAAATAGCTGAAGCTCGATTCGCCGACTGGAGATTTGCGATAATTCAAAGTAGATCAGTGATTCAAGACATCGACATCAACCCTAAAGCTATAAGCCGCTAGCATAGCATGAATGTCGACATACCTCGGGGCTGTGACGCCGTTGACAACGTTGAGAGGGTTGCAGTAACTCTTGGTTCCGAGTCCGCCCCGAAACTCCGAGGATAAAACAACCTCTGAAGAAAACTGCAAAATTTTCGAGGCGAAACATTGCCGCGACACGTCTGCGCATAGCCGAGCATCAGGGACATGATTCGCGAGCCCAACCAGAATAAATGCTTCACTGTGCTTCAAGTCTAACGTGAGAATGGCTGACGAAGACAACCTTCGCCTTCTCGACGTTCCCGTTTTCTGCTTTCGACTTAGTCTTCAACGAGAACAAGAAAAAGTGCTTATGAAGAGCGACCTCCAGCTGATAGACACGAGGCAAATAATACCAAGCTTTTTCGGGGCGGTCAGTCCCATCTGCCTCCCGTGAGCAACGTTGCGGGTTGTCGGCCGACATGTGTTCAGGCTAGCCGCGAGAACTGCCTTCAGCGCGGAGTCCTCATGCTTCATGTACAACCTGTGTCGCTTGCGTATATGATTCCGTCATCTAATATTCATGACACCTCGTCCCGGGCCTATGGAAGCCTGACGTCCGAGGCTCATTTCCTCGTAACTATGCAGAAGGTAATCCACCCTCTTTTTTTTAATTGCCATTTTGATAGGTGAGTGCAAACAATGCAACTCCGGGGTTGTTTTAGGACAGCAATCGATTGTCCCGAAAGGCAAGCGATGGGGGTGAGGTAAAACCCAGTCCCCTGGTATAAAAGACACTCGGAAGTGACGCATGAAAGGGTGAAGTGAGCCCACGAGTCGTTCCTGCCCCAGCATCTCTCAGCATCACATCCCCTTTCTTGTCATCATGTACCAACTTACCACTCTCCTCATCATGCTGAGCGCGACCTTCCTCATGGCGCTGGCAGCGCCATTGCCAGATGAGGCTCAATCACTAGACAAGCGTATCACACACGATGGCAGAGTGAGTTCCATCCCTCCCTGACAAACCCCTCACTGAACATCATCCACCAGGGGACATGGTTCAACGTTGGCGACGGTGCATGCGGTTACTGGAACGTCAACACCGATCCTATTGTCGCCATCTCAGCAGAAATTTATGGCAGCGGCGGCAATTGCGGCCAAGTAAGCGTCATGTTCCACTTCAGTCAAGGTCGCTCTAATAACCCAATCTCCTTGCAGTGGGTGCATGTTACCAACACCGCGAATGGCAAGAGTGCTTATGGTCTCACCCGCGACGAATGCGAGTCGTGCGGTTCAAATGACCTAGGTTGGTTCTTTCACTTTTGTCTAGGTTCAGTACTCCAACAACCCCTCAGATATGTCCCCTGGCTTGTTTGAACAAATCGGTGACCTCAGCACTGGAGAGTTGGAGATCTCCTGGAACTTCATGAACATGGACTGGTCTCCCTAAGTGTATCGCTCCCCAGACGATACCATTTCCTCAAATTCCAAGATTATCTTTGGGGGCTCGACGCTATCCAGAGCTGTGTGCGTTAACGACAGATAGAATAGAGGAATATTCGAAGCACCTCGTCAGGATGTGCTTTGGAAGTGCTAAAAGAATCACGACGTTTTGGCGATGTATCATTAACGACATATTTGCTACTTCTCTCACGTTTCTCGGATACGGTTGGCTCAGGAAGCCTTTTGACTGTATATGACATAACGCTATGTATCCTAGACATGCTTTTGACGATCCCGTTGATTGTTGCTTTTGTTACTTTACCTTGTCTTGTATGGCGAGCTTGAATCTGCTTGAATACTTATTTGTTGCGATGGTCACAAGCCGTTGTTGTGCCCAGAAACGTAACCCCTAATTTTATCGCCGCATTCTGGCGCACAGTACTACAGTACTAGTGTCAAACTGCCAACACCAATGGCAGGAATAATGTCCAAAAATATCGTTTGTCAACGCTTACTCGACGTCCACGGACATTACCATGGACGCGGGGTTACCAACAAAACCACTGCGAACCTTCATATAACAAAAGTCCGTCTGTTCCGTAGTCTCCACCAAGCGGCGCTGTACTTGACGGTTTGGAGAGAACAGGTTTGGCCGATTAGTTGCCCGACATTGCATCAAGGCATCACGAATGTCTCCCCAACTGGTCGTATCGATCAAATGGGAGCCCTCGAGATGACGGCTCGAGGGTTCCTGGGCCTCACCTGCTGCCGCAATCCATCGATGTCACACAGGGTCTACACTATATGTGGTGGGTTTAGCTAACTCGATGCCTTTTTAACGCGATGCAATCACGGACATTGCCATCTCCTTCGGATGACAGCATTGACGGCGGGTCACGAAAGATCCCACAGGAAGATCACGCGATTACCGCAGGCGATTCTGTTCAGCGCAACGGCAGACGACTAAGGACACCTTCTCGCTTTCGTGATGGAAGTGAAGATGCTGCTGAGCAGTTCTTGATGTGGTCCACTGCGAGTATAGGCGGGGATGCGACTGATCTGATTGTTCGGAACAGGAGAATGAAATGCGTGCTGATCAACTGCGGAATGGACCGATGGAGATCGCGGAGATTATCTGGTGATTATATTGATTGAACCACGATTATGGATCCCTTCAGGAGTATCAGCGCTGAGCAACGACGATGCTTCATGGTGCCTCATAACCCTTCTTGTCCCGCCTTACCTTCCTCGCCTGGGCCTTAAGAACAGCATCACACGAGCTGGCGTCAGTCTGATGCTTAATGATGCACGCTTCGATATAAGGTCTGAGCTGCGTACTAGTGTTACCACAAAGGATGAAGTCTGTACCTGCTCTCTATGACCGATCTTTCATTTACACAAGGTAGGTCTAGGATTTCTGTCTTCAAGCTTGCTCTCAAGTGAACCCTCGGCTCTCCCCCTCCTTCCCGCGGTCTCCGGATCCAGGTCACTGTGCCCACATTTCGAGGAGACGCGCCATGATCCTCGAGAGTCAAATCAAGAAACGCAGGGGACGATCCGAGGGACGACCGTCCGCCGCCTTCGGGCCTAGGCGTCTCCTTTCCTCCGAATTATATGCTCTCTCTCCCAAAGCAAAAAAAAAGAACGAAATCTCTCTTCTATCCGAATCTATCGCATGCGCTCTAGGCAAGGCACAGCAGCTGTTGCCCTCCTAGCATACTCTATCGCGCCAAACAGTGTTATCGCTTCGTGCTGGCTGACCAAGTATTCGGAGCACACCAGGAGTGCTACCTCTTCTCGAAGCTCTTGAGTACATGTGCTGCTTTTCCCTTTCCATCGATTGACTGAATAGCTTAAATCACTCACCCCGACCGAACATGTGATCATTCCAATCAACGTCTTGAGTGTCATAATCTGGGTTCGCAGCACAAGTCATAGTCATGGCTGCATGGGGTTTGCTGGTTGATACGTTTTTGTGTTCGGTGTAGTCCGGGACAACGAATGAATGTAGAATCCAGGCAACGCGAGGTCGCTGCATACAATGATAATTCGGGCCGTTGGAGGGGACGATTTAGCCGACTCTGTAGATAATTGCCCCTGCTTGGCACAACCGTGGTTAATCAAGAGGTTGCCAAGGCTGGTCACGAGCACCATGGTATCCAAACCAGCAAGCGACACAACGTCCGATTACGAATTGCAAGGCAAATCACCGTTCCAACATACAACGTTCCGCATAACATGAACGAGATCGAGCCTTCGACGCTTCGTTTTGATTTCTAGATTGTCCGCCACTGAGTGGGGAGTACTGAAGCTTCTCTATGGCTTTCAGCACTTAGAGGCTTCACTAGTAGATCTGGCGTTGAAGACTGCTCTAAGTAGATGGTACGATGAAATAGGGCGAAAGCCCGGAAGGGCTTTCCGGCCCGAAACCTTGCTCCAATGTTGAGGGGGTCTGGACGAGCTGCGATGGGGTACTCGCAGAGTACTTGCAGCCACCCTGTTCCAGACCCCACCACATGTGTGGAGCGGCAACAGGGCGTCGGGCAAATAATGTAGGTACTAGCAGCATGGTAAAGAAATGAACACTTTGTTCGTGAAGACACTGCTGCAGCAGGAGTGCCGGGTGGGGAATGCAAAAAAGGTGAGTCGTCTACGGGGCATTACAGCTGAGGCACTGAAATGGCGAGAGGCACTGAGCTGAGTACTCGCACCACCAACCTCTGTCCTTCGGGTACTGAATTATCCGTGCACCGGTCAGACCGGTCAATCGGTTCATCCACCCAAACAGACGGCATAGGGGCTATACTTGCCAGTGCGAGTGATACCTCGCTCGAAGCCATGTAAGCGGGAAGAACGAGTCAGTGGTATAGTAATACATCCAAATGCCAGATCATGTACATCAGTGTTCAGTGGCGTAAGGTATTTCAGTCACGAATGGGTTCACTAAAGTCGTAAAAAATCGTACAATGTCAGTAAAAGGGAAAACTTGAGCAATCGCGTGGGGTTAACCAAAAGATCATGTGTAAGAGGGAAAAATCATGTGACATCAAACGAAGACTAACATTCCTTCTTGAAATCGTAAGGAGGTCCATGGTCCAAATTGTCAAGGCAAAAATGTTGGTCATCAGAAAACGAAGTAGAGCAGCGCCAGCACCACACTGACGGACGTCCCTACACCGGGAGCATGCTTTTGCCAGGCAGCACCTGTTTGCGTCGATGACGGAGTAACGGATGTTATCGCAGTCACCACCGCGGACGATGGGCTGGAGCTTGTAGTCGTGGTAGTGGTTGCTGTCACGGAGCCGGTTGTCGGCAAAGGCGATGAGCTTGGGCCCGCCGTAGCAGGTGGCGATGGAACAGGCGAACTCGATGGTGTAGTGGTTGTGGGTGAAGCGGACGTCGGTGGAGGCGAGGATGATGCATCGTTGGTAATCGTAAATTCAGGGCTAGCATTACCTGAGTCGCCGAAAACTACGTGAACAGTTAATATATGACATTTCACGAAGCAATGGTACGATTACTTACGGACGACAATATAGTTTGAGCCAGTAGGAACGTTTGGAACCGTGATCTCCGCCTGTCCAGCTGCATAACTGAGGTTCGTGGCAAGTGGTGAATCTGATGGATACTGATCAGCACCTCGCCA
This sequence comes from Paxillus ammoniavirescens, assembly GCA_014904835.1. Classification (NCBI taxonomy): domain Eukaryota; kingdom Fungi; phylum Basidiomycota; class Agaricomycetes; order Boletales; family Paxillaceae; genus Paxillus; species Paxillus ammoniavirescens. The sequence continues at coordinate 50,651 of MU120912.1, forward strand.
GCGGCAATGAAGTTTTGCACAACGCGCCACAAGTATTCTGCGCGTGTCTAGACGATCCGTCTCTGTTATTCAAAATAGAAGACTTACTGAGCATGAGGTTTTCGCTGTTATTGGCCATGTAGCCGAGAACCAGCATCCCGTTGGGGTTAGAGGGATTGGACGGCAAACCAGCGGTGCTCCTGACAAGAACAACATCAAGTGCCTCGGCTCGACGGAGAGCGACCAAAGTAACTCACCACGTCACGGTTTGCGTGTCTCCAACATGCCAAACAGTGGCTGCTGTTGGGCTCGTGATAGGTGGATCGACAACATCCCTCAACGCCAAGGGCACCGCATAAACAAAGGATACTAAGGACGTTAGTAACAAGATTAATTGCATGAACATCGTTGTCTCCTTTGGTTGTTTCGTGCAGCTTGGAGAGGAGGAAAGCACTGGCGACTCAAGAGCCTTCAGTAAAGAAGCTCGGTTTGTGATAACCCATTATATTGGACTACGGCCGTGAGAATGGAAGGCTATATAAGGATCTCGTCCCTGATCCTGGAGATTTACCACCTTTTCAAACTAAGTACTTTCCCCACCGTGATCAAGTGGTATCGATAACGACTGCGTTATTGCCGTGGGTTGTGGTTATATGGGTTGCAGCCAGTCGTCTGGCTGCAAGTAGTGTCTCCTACGGTCCTTCGCATCGAAGCAACCAAATCCACCTCACACGTCAATCACTTGGCGTGGGCCCATCAAGAAGTCCTACAAATTTAGCCTCAGATCGTCGTACGTTCTTAGACCAGATCAGGGAAGGCTGAGCTTTCTTTGGTTTGTCCACAATGATGGATTCAGATGCATGTAGGTCAGTGCAAAGTCGGTACCGGTGTGACTATCCTTGCTGCAACCTTGCAGAACAACTTGGGGGTGACATCCATTCCATTGAGGACTCTCGAGAGTGGTCATTGGTGCTTACTCTCAGATTTTTTGATAACGGAAATGACTAACACATGTCCCTGCTTGAGCCTCGAGCCGTTCTCCCTCCTGACCTAGAACTGCTCCATATGAAGCAAATAAAGTCTTTGCGTGTGGCTAAGCGCTTCTTGACAGTCACCTCGACCAACGAGACTAAAACTAGCAGCGCCACAGTGCATTCTACGGTACCCTCTTCATCGGCTAGTTCACGCATTGAAATATTGACGAGTTCTTCTGTCACAATTAATGTTTCCTGTGCTACAGAACCCTTGCCAGGTACGCAGCCAATGATATTCTCAAGCCCATTGCTAGTTTTCATGGTTAGCTGACAATCGAACAGACCAATGAATTGTCATAGACAACAACCCGTCTGCGACCACTGAGATCGAACAAACTGTCGGTCTGTTTGTACGGAGGACTGTGGTAATGTGACATTAGTTGCCCTCGCTAACGTTGAACCCTGAGGCATGCAGTGGTGGCAGCGTTTAAGTTATGTGACAGAGCTCTTGATGAAGGCTCCATTCTGACCCAAATTTTCACTCTCGGTGGTGAGCAGGGGAAAGTTTGCAAATAAGACTGTGCTCCAATATTTGATCTGATTTGACTTGCGGTAGTGGGCGGTGGTCGCTTCTAAGCGATGGTTCCGCGTTGCTCCCTCAGGATGAAGTGCACACCTCTCAGCAGCATGCTCACGGCATCGACATCTGTTCCTCTCCGAAGCATCGTCATGTCTATGGACTTACGACAATTAATTCTAACGGGATTTATGTCATATAGAACATGACTTCAATGCCTTGCATCACATCGATCCTTCAGTCAACTGCAGGCAGTCTTTGGCACCCCAACCCCAAATCAATCACGAGCGGTCCACCTTGACGCTCTACGCCGAGCTACCACTCTTCCGCCCAACACCGTAGTCCTATCAAAACCTGGACTCAGAATAGCAGATTGCCACCTTTTAGCCTCATGGACCAGAACGAAATCTGCACGCCCTCCGACGCGCGGTACAAGTCCGTTATCGTCATCGGCGCTTCCCGTCAGGTCATCGCTTTCGTCAACGGTTCCGATAGCCTCCTTCGACGTAGTGGAGACCGAGCGCTAGTGTACACTCACGTCAGTATAGGGGTGAAAAGGATGGTTCTCGGTGCATACCAAAAGCTCCCTCCATTCCGGCTCGGTTCCAATTTGGAAGAGCCCCACTCCCAGACAGGCCAAAGTGAGTGGATCGAGATATCCCTGAGGGGTGAATGCGTTCTCTACGTTGTTCACGCTCAATGCAATATGGACGCCGTGGTCACGCCATATCCTCCCGGCGTCGAGCGTTCGTCCTGCGAGTGGAACGCTTCGACTTCCGTCTGAACTGGGTCGCCCCATCATATATATGTCACTTTGTGGGAGGGCAACAATCTCCAAAGGAAGCTCGTTCAACTGCTTACGGAGTGCCGACCACTCTTCAGCTGAGAACATTCCGAGTCTCGTCGCATGGCCGATAGTTACACGTCGATTTCCAGCGCTCGTTCTTGTCCACCCTACTTCCCGCATCTGACGCAGCGTCTCCCATACCATCGGCTCTGCATTGATGTCGAGGTTGTAATCAAGGTGGAAATCAGCGTGGATGTTGTAGTCTTGAGCGAGCTTGAGTATGTGTTCAATGTTCTTGTGCGCAAGTTCGCGAGATGGCTCAACCCAGGGTGCGGAGCCGACGACCGAAATTCCGTCGCGTGTGAGAGCACTTCTAAGCAGCTGAAAGTTTTCTCCTGGTGTCCCTACTCCAGGAGATGTATACAGTGCCTCCTGGGCAAAGGCTCGAAAGCCCCCCCAGTTGTCAGGACCTTTGGCACTGTAAGCAGAGGATGGTTTGTTGCTCACCAACGATCTGGATGTCGCAAACTCCTTCCCACTCGGATTTCAGTCGCAGTCCGGTGTCAAGGCACACCGAGCCAACAGCAGTGTCGATTTCGACGTATGCACGCATCACAGTGACACCGGCCTCGACGCTCTCGCGCACAAGTCGCGTGGCACGAACATAGAGGTCTGCATGGCGTTCTGGAAATCTAGCCTTGGCTTTGTTAGTCACATGCAGGGCTTCTGGGAGGGAGCTTATCCAGGTGATGAGATAGTAAGTCAAACGTAAAGGGGGCCACCGCGCACCCTGTAAGAAGCGGATCACACTGCTCCAAAATGAAGCATTTGTCTAGGTGAATGTGTGCATGACACAGGCTGAGAGAAGCAAAATATTTGGAGTGATTGTTCAGTACTATCAGTTTTCAATGGCTTGCAATGTGCTTACGATGGTAAGAGGACTCCCCCACCGCCTTCGGTGACGGAGCAGTGGTCTGTTACCACTGGAGGCTTAGCTTCGGCATTGGAGGGGGCGATTCCGAGTACCCGTCCGTTGAGACATTGAACATCCCAGAGTTGTTTGGCCATGTTCGCATCCGCGTGTGCCAGGTGGACATTGGTTATCAATGTCCGCTCCTCCATGCTGCTTGTTGTGCTAATGACGGCAAGTATGTCGGGTTGTTGTTATGTGAAGGTGGGACGACGACTCTGAGTAAAAAGGATTCCCTGGCTGAAAGTGACGGTAGACTCGAGAGTTTGGGTCTCACGTTGAGACTCGCACGGAGTACATATAGAATCTCACGTCGTGCGTCGGATACAGAATCCGGGCCCGCTGATACAAACCACCAGTCAAGAAGATTGCATTAAGTCAAATGAAAACATTCAGAAACCTTGGGCTCAAGAAAAAACCTGCCGTCTGTAAGTGGCCTATGAAGGCACATATCCCACGCCAATGGATCACTCTGCCAAAGTCTTTCGGAACCATTCCACAGTCTGTGCCAGACTTCCTTCGAATCCTGCCTTCACGTCCTCGTAGGCAAGGTTTGGACGACAGGCAAAGCCATGCGCAGTTCCTGAGCACCAGGTCAGATGTATACAGAACGACTATGACGTTGTGCACGCATCCTGACCTTTGTAATCCACAAATTCGTACGATGCGAAGCCTTCTTTATCTTTGCGCCCTGCAAATATTGCCTCTGCCTTCAAGCGCGACTGATGGGAGAATGCCATGTCTTCTACTCAGGAGCGGTGGATTCGTTAGTTTATGGTAGATTATGCTAAACCATCTTCACTGACGTTCGGCGCAGGCCCATGCAGTTGGCACCTGACGTGATATTGCTTGTAAGGCTTAAAAGCTTCACGTGTGATCAGCGAAGGGAAGTGCGTACGTTGATAGCTCTGATCAGCGCGTCCGACAACATTGAAGGATGGCAGAGCACCATGCTGTTCATGACTTTGCAAGGGACAAGGCGAACGGCAACTCCAGCACCGAAACAGTACCTAACACCCATGACGCATGAGCGCCACCACACGTCCATGGACACAAACTCGCCAACGTACCCTACACCGCCTATCTTGCCATACTTGTTTTGCTCGCGGATAGTTTTGATGAACTGTAAGTGGATCAATGGGAGAGACTGGGAATAATAGCAACACGTACCTCTGCAGTGCGAGGATCGACGACAGACGGGCGAGAGCGAAATATGGTTGGGAGACTACCAATAATACGGATGTATAGACGGATCTGGTCCCACACTGGCCAGGGACCAGCACGATCCGGGAGTAGCTGAGCCTCCATGCCGTCAGGGTCGAGGAGAGGTTGACCTGGAAAGTCCGGGAATAAATATTGAGAACAGAGGAGCGAGAACTTAGCACAGATGATACAACCATTGAACAAGTCCGGAACCCAGACGTCGCAGGCAAGCTTTTTGGAAATCTTGTCTGCAATGATTTTGCTGTTAACTAACGCGAGTCCAAACGCGTCAGTAAGGAGGACTATAGCAAAACCCTTGGACGGATCTGAGGGAGCTCCTGAAACGAAGTAAGCATCTACTCCGTTCACTTTTGTCATGGTGCCTGAGGGCGTTCCCTCGAGTATGGAGCCCTTGTTGCAGTCTGGGCAGCTCATGGTCAAAGTAGTCGCGCTACACACCGCACGCAGTGCCGAGTACCACCCATGCACGGGTTGGAATTATTAATTACCTAAGAATGCGCATGAAATCGGAGCAGGTGAAATTTATCGGGGTAAGACGTGTTTTAACAAGTTTAGTTGGCAGAGGAACGTCTAGGATTGAGTATCACCACCACACGCTTAGTCACCGTCGACAGATGTCTCAGTCACCCCCTTTCCTCAACTCCTGGTCGCTTCTCCTCTTCACCATCACAGCAGTGGCTTGTGTGGTCGTGCTTCTTTTGCTTACCCGCCTCGTAGTTGTAGTCCCACCCTAGTTTGTAGCCCTGATTTCGGCTCACTACGAGCTCGATACGGCTCACTAAAGCCCATACGGCTCTCGATAGCCCTCCCGGCTTGCGCTCGCAAGCGCTCGCAATTCTATCTTACCAGGCTTCCCCGAGTCTGTCTGGGGAGGCCGTGGTTTTGCTACCCACGCTTGGCGGATCGCTCACGCACACATCAAGTAATCACGACCACTTAAGCCACTCACACTCCGAAAGCCAATTAAACAATGCCCTGTGACTTTTCAAGAAGAAAAAAAGATGATAACGAGGTGTTCACCGTGATCTGGTCACCCGAGTCCATTCCCCGAGTCCCTTCTCCGTGTCGGCATACTTACTGACCTCGCATACTCCCGAATCCCACGGTCCGACTTCGACCGTCGGTCTTGTTCGATTTGTTGTTTTACCTTGTCGTTTGTCATTGTTTTCTGTCACGGCAATATTTATTTTCTTGGTTGACGCGACCGGACAAACGACCAGATCTTATTCAATGCGAGCATCTCCCAGGTTTCTCCAAAGCAGGTTAGCAGGCTTCCAAGCAGGCTACTCTGTCTGGACACCTCAGCTCAGGTTCTCAAAGAGTGTGACGTGAATCAGCCATGGAAAACTCCTAGCAGTCACGGACTAGTACTAGATCATGCTTATCGGGGTATACACGACTACGCAAACTCACGAGCTACTGCGCCGCAGTCAGTATCAATGGCCTACACCATACACCTCTCTTGACTAGACTGACGGACTCACCAAACCCCATCCCCCTCAGCCTCCAATGTTCACAACCGATCGTCTTCTGCTCTGCCATTACACAGAAGCTGATCTTGATGATTTGATGATGCTCTGGGGCGATCCACTCGTCCAGCACCTTGCGAGCTCCGATGAACTCGCACATCGCGGTCCGCAATTGAAAAAATACCTACGCACGCAAATGGACCGTGCAACATTCAGTGCCATCATCAGACTCAAAGAAACGGGCGAGTTCGTGGGTCAAGTGATGGTCCACGTTCCCCAGCGGATGAATCGTGACGGGACCTACTGCATATGTCTTTTACCCAAGCTTTGGGATAATGGCTATGGTACCGAAGCCACCATGTTCGTCGTAGACTATTCATTCAGATGGATTGGGCTACAACGGCTATCGTTGTCGGTCTTTGCGAGTAACGATCGAGCTATCGCAGTCTATGAGAAAGCGTGAGTGTCCCCTCAAGGTTGCAGTCGTGGATCGTTAATATTTGAATTATCAGTGGCTTCGTCATGGAAGGTCGAAAGCGGGCAGCTGTGTGGACCAACAACCGATGGGAGGACGTCCTGTTCATGGGCATCTTGCGGGATGAATGGATAGAAAAGCTTTCTGTCCTGGAACAGTGACTCGGGGAAAGGTTGAGGCCTAGGCACATACCCGTATTCTCGTAATTTGCGGTCGCCCCAGACTGCACGTGTGCGATGATTGCATGATATCCACAATCGATGCGGATGGGAAGCAAAAAGATATGGAAGAAGCACACTCGTAGATCATACATAGCAATCAAAGCACGTCCGTGAAATAGTCCGCCAAGGATTCTTGTATTTCCTTCAGCTTCCCAGCAGTCGCCGCTATTGCGTTTTCTTTGCACCACGCCATCCCGTCTAGCAAGCCTTGAGTGGGTATCTGGCGTTCCACCACTGCCTTCAAGATACTTTCGGCAAGCGTCAACCTTCCGACCACGTCCGCGTACGGTAAGGGCAGTATTTGTTTCATGTCCAGAATTGACCGCCAAAGTCCCGCCCATGCTTGATTACACCGTGCTTGAACACCACCTGTGCATCTTTGGTTGTGCTGGAGCGCGGGAGGCTCATTTGGGAGACGCTCGCAAAGGCGACCAAGAGCATAGTGCCCAGACAACAGTCGTATGCGCTGAACACGGGTTAGAAGGTCGTCCGCATCCCAGACTTCCCGTCCCTGCAACAGCATAGTGTGATAAGCCAACCCGAGGAGCGCACGCAGATTAAGCCGCTCTGCCATCCCAATGGCGAGAGCAACGTCTTTTCCTGCCTCGATGCGTCGCTTCCACCGGGCTGTTGCAGCGTCCAGGATGTCTCGTTGTTCGCACAGCGATGCCAGCTCTGTGAGCTCTAAGAGACTGGGTCCCTCTGCATCATGGTCGGCGTGAGAATGCATGGGATGGGTGTAAATCGCCTTGAGCTTCTCGAGGGCCCAACCCTCAGTGGCACGGAATTCATATTTGTGCGTGATACGCGCGAGGTTGTATAACTTGAGACTGATCCCCTTGGCCGTCATTGCTGCCTCATGCGGACTAAATAAGGATATGAAGTCAGTCCCATGACGTCTCCTAAGAGTACTGCAACCAATGTACGTACAGGGCGTACAAAGCCCACAGAAGGGAGCGAAATTCATCTGCAGTATCCCCTTGAAGCCTAATCGGATTGTCGTCGCTTTCGCCTTCGGGTCCAACCGTTACACTTGAGCTGCTGCAGGAGCTGGAACTGGAGCGTAGGTCCGAGTCCAGGGAGAACATGCTTTCGAAAATCGACTTTTCTTTCGTCAACGCAGACCGGTGTACCTTATCCAAATATACATCAGCATGAGGTTAGAGGGTCAGGGAGTGGACAAACCTTGAATAGAGTATTCTCAACGAGTAACACGGTGTTCCCATCGAAATAATAGTATACCCTGTCTCTGGATGGTATTGGGATGGATAGCTGAAGTTGGAGTTTGGGCGTCGAGGGGCTCACGTTCCCCGAGTGCATAAATGTGCTCGTGAGATATTCTGTGGATAGATGCGCCATCAAAGCTGAAAGACAAGGATGAAACAGAGCGGCGGTGGTGGCAGCATTTGGTGGGAATCCCGTCGTAGGACCAGAGGCTCCTATAAATGTTTAATCACTATGCAGAGGTAAGATAAGATAACGCCCGCGCGCATCCGATTCTGCTCAAGTATACCAGCATCCGCACACAACGCCGTGAGGTTACTCACTTCGATGGCAGTACTGTCCGCAGAAAAATAATATATAATATGCACCCTGTATTTCTACACGAAAGTATGTACAAGCCATCCGAACACGAGATGATGCATGATGACTAGCGTCTCCAAAGTTCACAAATGAAATGATGAATTAAGTAGGCGCAATTGCGGCAGATAATAAGAGAAGACTCGAACAGACCTTTGAAGCGAGGAGAGTGTGCGAAAGGGGGATGCAAGGGATAGCTAGGATAGCAAAGACAAGCGGGCGGACGTGTGATGATGAGACCTAAAATTCAGGAACGAAGGTGCAGAGTTCTACATGCGTATACGGAGAGCATAATCGTTGTTCGTAGGCGTACATACACGGAGTCATGCGAATGCTTTGGCGGCGTCGCCATACAAGGAACATGTTGGAATGAGGCTGCGCTGGCGAATACAATAATGCGAGGTGAATCGGAAGTGCGAAGGTCGCTAAGTGCTGACGCAGTGTCATCATGATTCGAGGGCCTTAAGCTCTGCAACGAGTCGCTGTTGTATCAAATCAGAAGTAATCAGTGGTTGCTCCGCTGGAACCCAGCAAATGGGCACATACCTGGGCCTCTTTCGCCAGATGTGCTGGGTCGATGTCTCCAGCTTGTGCTTGTTGTCCAAGCTTGATACCATACTCGAGCAACTGTTTCATGTAGTATGGGTTTATGATGGTTTCATCACTCGCCAGCAACGCCTTCGCTGGCGGTACTTCCGCTGGGTCGGGCACGTCAGAACATGCGAATGGCACCCAAAGTAACGAGTAACTCACGTTCTCGCATGGCTAACCATTCCTGCTCCAAGAGTTCTGGAATCGTCGCCCTTTCCTTCGGATGCCTCGCCAAACAACTCCTCATCCCGTGAATTACATCACCTCTGACAGGTCGTTTCAGGTGATCCAGCTTCTTGCGTTCCCCGTTCTTATTGACCACGCTAGGAATACTGTGTTCCGGGAACTCGATAACGTGAGCAAGGTCGGGTATAGCTTTCATTTTCTGGTAGACCGATAGGTGTTGGAAAGGCGGGTGTCCATAGACCATTTGGTACAGAATGCAACCGAGTGACCAAACGTCGCTTGGTCGACCGACTTTGAGACGTCGCATGCCATCCGGTAGTTCGATGGCTTCGGGTGACATATAGTTGACAGTGCCAATCTGAACGCTACTTAGCCGCGCAAAACATAGCGCAGTATTGTGATCCATACCTGGTGATCTCGCTGAATGTTGGTAGTGTCATTGGCAATGGCATTTGCAATGCCAAAATCGATCAACTTCAGTTGCCCTCGCACTAGCACGAAGTTCGCTGGTTTCAAATCCGAGTGCACGATTTTCTCTTCGTGTATGACATGCACTGCTTGCAGCATCTGCGTTTTCGACTTTAGTCTCCAAGAGAAGGTCAACGAAGGTCGTCATTGGCGTACCTGCTGCCAGTAATACGAAATCCAAACCATGTTCAAAGGTTCCTTTTGCTGCTCCTGCAACAATTTGGCCAGATCCACTTCTCCACACTCCATCACCAACATCAGATGTCCCTTGCCACCGCCCGCTCCCGCTTTCACTTCCGAGTCAAACAACTGAATGATCCGGTTGTTTCCTTCCAGTCGCTTCAGCAGGCCAATCTCATTCATGTACCCACTGATCGTCTCCGCATCCGCCTTATCGAGGGAGACACGCTTAATGGCGTAAATCTCGTTCGCGGCATTCATCACCCGATATACACGTGACGAACCGCCTTTACCGATGAGATCAAGGCGTGCGTACACCTTCTTGTTCACCACGATGTTGTGGTTCCGTACTGGCACGGGCGCGGGCGGCAACGGGGCTGGTTTCAGCCGTTCCCGCTGTGCGGCCTTGGCCTCGGATTCGCTTTCGACAGGGTCTTCGCCACCTGCCCAAGTTTTCCCATTCTTCTGAATCCCAGTGCCCGGGGGAGGGGCCAGTGAGCCGCTTGTTGTCGGTGGTTCAGGAGCGGTCGGACTGCGCCGGTGATATGCTTGTCCCTGCGCTTGTGATTGGGGCAGCAATTGGGCGGCAGGAAGTGGCTGCTGCTGCTGCAATGACGAGGGAGTCCGGCCTTTAGGCGATATGCGTACAGGGAGATGCTCGACGGCAGTTGGGGATCCAGCAGTTGGTAGATCAAGACCAATGGTGCGGACGGTGTCGGAGTCACGTCGACTGTGCGTTTGGATCTGTGAGCGGAGATGTGCTTGTGACATGTGCGTTGGGGAGGGCGACTGGCGAGGCTGCTGAGCGAGGGCATCAGGCGTGACATCCGCCATTTGCCTCCGAGCGTACTCGGCAGGGTGCTCTGTGGGCGAAAGAATTTGTTAGTCGGCTCGTGGGATGGAAAATGATGACTGGCGAGCCCTAACCTTCTTGTTCAGTTGTCACGCGTCGTACACGCGCAGAGTTGAGGCCTAGGCTTGATCCTGGTCTTGAAGTGTGTAGGTTTTGATTGGTTGGCAGAGCTGATTGTGCTCCGGGAGAATGTCGCCCTTCCGCTGGACAAGGTTCAGAGTCGCCAGCGTCGACAACAAACATGTAACATACCGCCAGAGGCATCGCTAAGGCTTGCCGATCGCCGTGGACGCGTGCCATTTGATTGTGTAATAGGGGGAGCGTAGCTCCGATGGCGAAGCAGTCCATTCGTGGACTGCGGTTCGTCGCCGCCTGCCGGTGGACACATTTAGCATGTACCATCACTTCAAGTCGTGCGCACGAACCAGTATCAGTTTCCTCGCCCGCATAGTCGTAAGCTACCTCACTCTCGCTTCCCTCGTGTTCGTTAATTTTGTCAAATCCACCAGCGCCAACACCGTATTTTGTTCCCTTCAATATTCGACCCGCCCGGTTAGGCCCGGGAATAATCTGACGCCCAGGTTGTAAAGGTGGGCGTGACACAGCATTTGCACCCGCCAGAGATGAACCGTAAGCACGTGTCGGGAGTCCAGATATTGCACGACCATCGACTTGGCTTAGCGATGCCGATCGACTGGCCAGTCTCGGTGAAATGCGCTTTTGTGCTCCACCATCGGAAGACAGGCCTTCGGTGCCATCTGGAGATGAGATAATGTTCTCCTTTTCCTCTTGAACATGCACGTCCCACTCCCCACGAGCACGGAGCATCATATCATCCCGCTCGTCAAGCTGTTGAGGCTCTCGATGATCGTCGAGAGGTACGCGCTGTGGTCTGCCGAGCTTACGTCCAGTTCCGCGCAGACCGTTGGACATGGGAGCACGAAGCGCAGACTGTGTGCCTGGCGTCAGGGCAGCTGGACCAGAGGTGACACGCTGAAATGATCGCACGGAACTTGCAGTGGCTAGTGACTGATGACGGTGTTGGAGTTGGTCAGGGGGTGCGCTATGTTGCAAGGGATAGCTCTCAGAGCGTGAAAGCGAGTTACGACGAGGGGGAGCTGGCGAGTTGAGCGATATTGGTGACGGTGGTTTAACATGGGTGTGTGAAACCACTTGGGCTGAGGTTTCCGAAGGCGATGAGGATCGTTTGTGCACGAGAGGACCATCGAGAAGTATCTCGTGAGGAGTAGGTGGGCTTGAGTTATTGGAACGAGATGCACCTTTTGATATGCGGACATAATTACCGGTTGAATCTAGCTCGTAGTCAAATGAGAGCTCAATGATAGAGGAGTCGTCGGATGGCGAAGTAGACGGCTGGCGGTTGTTCCCGGGTGCGTCGAGAGCGGCAGTTTGGGGTGTGTGTGGTGGCGAGACGCGATGCTCGCCATTTGTTGGCGATATGGTCCAGGGTATCGTTGAAGGAATCATTGACCTGGGTAGTTGACCTTGACTTCTGAGGTGACGAAATAAAGAGGGAGGAATAAGGAGATAACAAAAAGCGACCCCAGAGAGCAGAACCACGACAAAGAACACGTCGTGAACGTTGGCGACGACGGCTAACGTGAAGAACGAAGAACTGAATTTTCTTTGTGCAAACCATTCCTCAGATTCGAACAGACACGAGGCAGCTACGCGGTCACGTGACAGGTTGTAAATTCCCTCATGGACCGTGTCGGTCCATGGACTTCCCTTTTAGGCTTGTATCAGACCACCGCATAGCGTTGAGCTCATACTGAAGATCATCACGAGCAAAAGAACACCATGACTCCGTTTTACTGCTGCCCTCCGAAGCAACGGCCTACGTCAACTGGTGCCATCATAGTCCGTTTGATCAGGAGATTCGACCTGGAGTAGGGGGATGCTCTCTCAAGAAGCTTGGCAAAAGTACGCCTCCAACTCGGCGTAGAGTGCTGACTCGGAGTTCGTAGCGCTTTGCACTAGTGATATGGTGTGAATCTTTAAGCTTCAGCCTCGAGAAAACTGAACTATCTCTGCCACAAGTGTAAGCTCGAGAAGGCGCTCCCATATCTCAAAGCTATAGAGGATGATAACAACCTCCAGGCATTCATCCGGGCCGCCTTCAGCGCTGTCCCCAAGTATTGGAACGGGCTGAGAAAAGGGGTTGGTCGTCTCGTAGTAACCCTCAGGTCTGGACGGGTCAATCTTTTGAATGTAGGGTACGGAGGCCTGGGCCGCCATCTGGGGCCGGATTGTTTCGAAGGCAGCCACGGAGACGACAATCACTTCGATCAACTCCTCGGAACCAGACCATATATGAGTCCTGCAAGCACAAGTTCGTCTCTACTTCGACAACCGGCAATACAACAAGTCTGCGCAAGTCCCCGTCTTGGAGGTTACCCGCTCTGCCCAGGTAACCCTACCCTTCCTGGCTACACATGGTTAACTCAGATTGCTCACTTGAGGGGAAATCTCGAAATACGGGGAGGGTACCATGGCATACACCGCAATTGCTGCAGCCTTCAAAACATTTTGGTGCCGCGAATTCCCAAGACAGTACCTCGGGATTTCGGCTCTCATGAACCAGATCAAAAAGCGCGTGGGTGAATGTTCAATGTCCTCTCCTCTGCTTGAGTTGAATGAAGTGACGTTCTTAGGAAGTTTGAATGACTCTCCGGCCATCCAACGGACCTAACGGCGCCGAAGATCACTTATTCCTGACAAAACAAGCGGCCGACGGTTCAGGAAGCCGAGACCTGCGCCAACGCCTGCCAACGCTCAGCCTTTAACCGTCGAAATAGACGTGGCACGATCACGGGCAGGTGGAGGAACCGACAAGAGGCTATTTCTAGGTTGCAAGTATGATCCGTCATAGATCATTACATAATGCACTCTCAGCAGGGTGCCAGCGGCATGTACACTTTCCCTCAACGGGAGATGATACGTATTGGAGCTCGAATAACAGCGAGACTCGCACGCGGAGTAAAAATTGATCTGAGACGTGGGCAGCAACTTGCTACGTACACAAATGAGAGGATCATGAATCACGACCGTCGTTCATGTTCACCAAATACCCAAGCAGGAAATCATGATACTCGTATGCCAGAAAATTGGAGCCTATCAGGCACTAACCGCTTTTGCAACTCGTCCCAACTCTTTCCTTTCCGCCCTTTCTGAAGGATCTGTTAGATTCTCCTCATCTTGTTCGCCTCCGGAGTCGTGGGCCGTATCTTCTGGTGCATTGAGGTTTTGCATTTTCTCGAGCTCCTTGGTGACAAACTTGACATGGGCGCTGAAGTTCATTGAGGCGCTGAAAACACCCCTGAGTGGTAAGACAAGAGTCAGAACCACCGAGAAACCCCAAAATCACCACGCACTTTACGATACCCTTGCGATCGAGGACGAAGGTGGTGCGAGCGTCGGTCAACCCGAGCATACCCTTGCCAACCTGGTATGCTTTGTGTGCGACGTGAGCTGTGTCACTCAAAACCGGATACTGTGCGAACATATCAATCGTTCTGCGCCACTCCCTCTCAGAGACCGTCCGAGAGACTCACGGAGAGTTTGTGTTTTTCAACGAAAGCCTTTTGCTTCTCTACAGGGTCAGAGCTGACGCCGATTACGAGAACATCAGAGCGCTTGAAGATTTCTTTCTCTAATGTGTGATCGGTGCGTTGATGTGAGTGAGTTCACATGAGCCCCTGTCTGATGAAACGATACGCACCAGCCAGTGCATCACGAAACTGGCACGCCTCACGGGTGCAACCATAGGTACCTATGTATTTCAGAAACGTACGAGATCAGTATGATGAATTATGACAGCCTGTGAAGTACTGTTCACCGGACTCGGGGTAGAAGAATAATGCTATCGGTTTCTCCACGCGCTTCCCCCCTTCCTCCGGCGGAAACTCGAACGTCTGATCATTCGCATCTGGGAGGGAGAAGGATGGTGCCTCCTTATTTGTGAGAGGGTGAGGTGCCATGGTGAATATATTAATGGCGTTCGCGTGGTTGAACAGCCTTGGTTACTGTGAGTCTGTGACCGCACACATCCCGTACATATTAATTAGGTAGTCTTGCCTTCAGTGCTCTCACGCAAAATAAACGACATGTTTCTAATCTCTGATCGAGTATAACGAAGCTAACACCAATAGATATCAGATATCCGAGGAATTGTCAATGGTGGGATTGTCAGAGTATCTAAGATGGGGCGTTCAGTGTGAGATTCCCAACCAAAGCCAGCTAGCCAATGTCCAGAACACCAGCCCTTCACCCGCATTGGCGATAGTATACGATGGCAACTCTGGAAAGGGCCTGGATCTACAATGCTCGCCTTGGCCTTCAGAGGGGCTCGATCAGTTCCAGCGAGCAGTGACAGCGCGGAGTTGGCAGAATGGGGAAAGAATGACGATTTTGGTTTCCACCGTTTACTTGATGTGACACCGCGCATATCACCGTTCAACTTATCTGACAACGAACACTGGGGAAACGTTTCAAATTCCATGGGAGATCGTGCATGAGAAACGAATGTGCTCGAAGGGGGAGCAAAGGGGAGCAACCAACAAATGGTGAGTGTCCATGCAATCAGGACAAATGCGGTAAGTGCTAGGGTGGGGTTCTCTTTCGAAAAGAAGGTGCAACCGAGGCATGGGATAAGGTTGAACACGCTCCCACCAAGATTGGACAGCTTCGCATCGAGAAAATTCCAACAAGGAAAATGGGGGAGCGCCGGGGAAATTTAGCTGGCACCAGCGCTGTTGGACCGACTGCCAACCACCAGGCACTGAGAGCTGATCAATGCGACATGACCGGGGAGATGTCGGACCTTGCAAAGTGATGACGGTGACGATGTGGTCTTTGAAATATTGAGGTACGTGCCACGAAAAAAATATGCAGTGAGATGGATTGAAGCATGACAGCAACTAGACAGCATCTACAGGACAGTTACCATTAAAAAATATTGATAATGAGGAATCGGAAGCTGAATCAAGGTTTAGGTGGACCCATCGCCTCTAAACGTAGACCATGAGCACCATCCTGGCTATCAATCAAAGATGCTAAAGATAGTGCGCACCCGCGTTCAACTCCGCAAAACGTTGACCCACACGTTCGGAGTGCTTCAGAAACTTGTCAGAACAATTCAGGACACATTGCTCCTGAAAATCGTGTTGATTGGGGCGGTGTGAAAAGGAATCAATAATCATACTTCTTTTGACGACAATGCCTTGCTCGTGAAATCATTGCAGCATGTGTTGAAACACCTTTCCACCAGACCCGAGTAAAGACGCAAGAAGTCTTGCATCTGGTGCGAAGACAAGAGCAATCAAGCTGGAGAGCTGGAGCTGGAGAATTTTTCACATACCTGTTTCTTTTCGATGATTTTTGTCATGTGAGTCTGCTCTGCAGAGTTGAACTGTGAGAAATCCATGTCGAATGATGGGGACAAGTGAAAGAAAGAAACAAGTTGCAGTGCAGTGGTGAATTGAAATCAACCAATAAAATCTAGGTGGACTTTGCAGGGAGCACGTGCTTGGCGTGGGGAGAGATAACTTAAATTGACGCCCGATGACTCGCATCAAGAATCGGATCCTCTCCTGGAGTGAGTGACGAGCAAGTCCTCGTCCCAGCACTTTCTTAAGTTTCCATTCTGTAGCGATCTTGCTACCCAAAATTTCTCACCGAGATCAGGAACCCAACATCCGGTATTGAACCCGTTAACCCATTGTTGCATCCTCTTGCAAAAACCTATATAGTCCCCCTCAAATCGGAACAGAAAGTGAGTCACATCCTCAGTCGATCGTTTCGTCTTCAACAGATTGATCCATCACTACCTTCGTCAGTGGATCTCACCATGCCCCTCCCTTACAAAGAAGCTCTTCAACGACTCGAGAACTCTCGCGTCAAGGCAACCCGGCCTCTCATTCCTCCTCAAATCCTTCAGGAGGACCTACCACTGTCAGTAGGGAACACCTTACGTCGATGTTGTCCCGCTGAAACCCTAAAACTTTTCTTTAGGTCCTTTATGGCCGCTAACACTGTCCTAGAGGGCCGTTACGCAACCGAAAATATCCTCAGGGGGGATGATGACCGGTTGATGGTAGTTGTCGGGTACGCGCTTTTCCACCACGTCCAACGTTGATTCCGGTTGATTCACGCCATATCTATCAGCCCATGTTCCGTACATGACGTCGATGCTGCAATCGAGTACGCAAAGTTACTCAAGCAGTATGCAGACAAAGCCAAGGATGATCTTCACATCGTGATGCGTGTTTACTTTGAAAAACCGCGGACGACGTTGGGGTGGAAAGGCCTCATCAATGACCCGTATGATACATTTATAGTTGTCTTTGAAGTTTTTCTCTGACTTGGTTTCTCATTAGCGACATGAACTCGAGTTTCCAAATCAACAAGGGATTGCGTACGGCACGCACGTTGCTTCTGGACATCGCCAAACTTGGATTACCCGCTGGCTGTGAATTTTTGGACACTATTTCACCTCAGTACACCGCAGATCTTGTCTCTTGGGGAGCAATTGGTGCCAGGACGACCGAGTCACAAGTTCATCGCGAGCTGACATCAGCACTGTCCATGCCAACTGGTTTCAAAAATTCCACTGATGGTTCTGTTGGAATTGCCATTGATGCCTGCAGAGCAGCTCGAAGTGGTCATGTCTTCCTTAGTGTCGGGAAGGAGGGCCTGAGTAGCATCATAGAAACCGAGGTTGGTTCCTTCTTTTTCTCATCCTCGCATGATCCTTGCTGAAATTTATCAGGGGAACCCCGATGTGCATGTAATTCTCCGAGGAGGGTCAAAGGGACCCAATTATGCCACAGAATATGTGAGGGATTGCCACGAAAAGCTCAGCAAGGCCGGACTTCCTTGCAAGATCATGGTGAGTTCTCCAGACTGCTCTTCAGGAATGCGTCTAAATTACCAATACTGTATGCAGATAGACTGTAGCCACGGAAACAGTCAAAAGCAACACCGAAAGCAGATAGAGGTTGTTGATGATATTGTGAGTCACGTGCGAGTACTGATCGTCGTTCATGCAACTTACCTTGTATCCTCTCAGGCACGGCAACTTTCCTCTGGGGATACATCCACATCCATCATGGGTGTCATGCTTGAATCCAATATCGTCGAAGGCCGACAAGACATACCTGCCAATGGTCCTGCTGGACTGAAATACGGCCAGTCCGTCACAGACGCGTGCTTATCTTGGGAGATGACCATTCCCACCCTCGACCGCTTGCGGGAAGGCGTGCGAGCCCGCAGAGATCTTGTGGCGCGGAATACCAGAGAATGCGATGCCAGAGGATGCGATACCTTGACAAATGGCGTCAAGGATCTCAAGCTCAACGGGGCCAACGGGGTGAATAAGGTCAATGGCGTGAACGGGGCCAACGGCGTAAAGGCCGTCAATGGAGTCAATGGTACCGACGGGGTGAATGGTGTTCATGAGCATTAAATATTAAGAAGCCGTCTGCGAGCCCGCGTATATCATAAGAAAGGATTAAGTTATGCATGTATGTATCAATATCTTGCTAGTCAATACACATGAACTACGAATAGAGAAGTGATCCTAGTCGGAAGACAAGAACAACGAGGTACTCGGAGCTAGCATGTATGAACCCTCTCAAAGTCAGAATTCTGCTCTAATATTTGTTGTGCGTAGAGCAAGAACTAGCTGAAATATTTGCGGACACTGCCACCAGAGGGACAGCGAGGACACACTTCGCTTTAAGTTTGAGCCCCTCGTCAACTTGATAGTAGGAGATGGGCCTCTCGCTGGACGGCCCGACTCGAGTTTCCCACCGCAGACCTCAGTTATCACAGCCCTCGGGAACCACATGCAGATAGCACTCACTTCTGCAACTTTTGGTGTTCAAGGGCGTGGAATCAAGTTCGTTTATTCTAGTCACTAGTGTCGTTTACACCGCACTACGTGGACCAACACCGTTCCTATCCTTGCGGTCCATCTGCGCACTAAACAACGTTCCCATAGGTTTATAGAAGCTAATAATTTGTTGACCCTCAGGCTCCTGCTCTGTGACTTGTTTTCCGTGTGACCATTTTGTGATAGCAGAACTTTCCCTGCATCTTTTGAGCATGCACTGCCATGCAACCACCCTCCAAACAGTGGGTCATTGAATCGTATACCTCCCTCGTGTGTGTGCTGATCGTCCTCTCACTTTTCAGGGCTCTTCATCTCAAGGGCAAGCGATGTTCAGCCGACGTAACTTCAACCAAGGACCCGACTTGCTCAGTTTTACTCCCGCACACCCTCTTAGGCATATCTGCACGTCACTCGTTATCGGTATCATTCGTTGACCTCTTCTCTCTCGTGCTGCCTCATAGCTTGGTATAAAATTCATAGACGTCATCATTCACCCTTCATCATCCGATGCGACGGTCTGGCACTTATTTTATTTTTGTTGCGTCTGTCTGATAGCATGTCGCACTCGCACTTACAGCATTAGATTCACACTGGCATCTCACGCATCCCTTCAGTCGGCGCAGCAAGAGACATCATAGCCATATTCGTTTTACATCGTGAGTACCACTCGAGTGCTTCTGCGGTTTCTCATAGTTTGATGCGATCATCCAGGGAATTCTATCCTGCTTAACATCGACGTTCCGCGGACACATCAAGGCTCATCGAAACCCCGCGTTCCTCGTTCCTCGGTTGTCTTATCGCAATTTGGCAGCTGGTGTCTTCGCGCTGAAATTCTGACCACATTCGGTCGAGGAACGTGCAAAAAAGGGTTCCGCTAAGCATATAACCTGTCCCTGCGACAGCGCCTCATTGTCAATTGCAGACTTGTCGATTAATTACAGCGGCAGCGACATTTTCGGTGACGTTGGGATACATTGTCGCGGTCCCATCTTGTGATCTCTTCCTCGGACCGATCACCCTTTTGGAGGATTATCTCCTGGTTTGGGACCCATTTTATCCCTTGACTGACCGCAAAGTTGCTCGCAAGTAGCGAGGATAAAGGGTTCGCTCACTCATATGATATCCTAGTCGATTTATTACAGCCATATGAGGGTCTCGGCGACTCATTGTTCTACAAGGACGACTAAGTCCCAGCCACTTTTTGAGCGTAAGTGAACGTTCATCCTTTCAAGATGGTCCACCACATGCTGTACATGGTACCTGCGTGAGTATGATGCTACATTGGGCATCTATGGCTCAATATTCCCCGAGTCCACTAATTCAATCAAAGTTTGATTTGGTACACTCATCCTGCAGCTGGGGACCTCCCAAATCCCGCTTTTGACGACTTGGTACGTGAGTGCATGCAGCTAAACAAAAGCCGATGTTTCCCTCGTTCTTATCTCCCCGGTGCATCCACCAATCTCACAGATACCTGAGGGGCTGAACCCAGACTGATGGTAAGTTACAACACCTTTGTGAGCAAACCCACACAACTGAATTGAAGACTAGTCGCCACCGAAATACACCCCAAAATCATTATCACTAACTACCCAGCGATCCCCACGTTGGAGATTCCGCATGTATAGAAGTTTTTTCTCAAGGGCCCTGAGTGAGATTGCGTGCTCACGCCGCTGTACTCACTAACGATAAGATATAGCTCATTGTTGGATCTGTGGGTCGCTATCGCCGAGTGCTCGTGGAGGTATTAACGCTGTTTGAAGGGACGGATTGCCCCGTTGAGATCGCAACTCCGGCAATCATCCATTTTGGTTCTCCCCAGTGCGGTTTGTTGGTCATGGGAGTATCTCGGCTCTCTTAGTCTTCCCGCCAGTGGCTCATGTCATGGATATCATAGGAGCAGATTTACCGATGCGTGTTCGATGCGCCGCCTGTGAGGTACAGATAGATCAAAGGCTCCGAATGGACGTTTCACACTTTCCGCTGGCTAACCGCGAGGAGGACGGGGTGCAATCAAAGACGTGCGGTAAGTAACTCCCAAAAGAGTCAACGAACACCCGAACAGCAGGCTGCTGGCGGCGTTCTTCGTGAGCTCGACCAAATCGGCTCACAGGTTTCGGACACGACTAGTACATGCACGCATCGCACTCCATGATTTATTTAACTTTGGTGGTGATGGGACAACGCAAAGCATGAACTAGTACGAAGCAGGACCTAAGTAAGGCAACCAAAACACATCACACCGAGATACAAGATTACAGATTGGAGCAGTGATGAACCGGAGTGAAAGATATGGATAACGATAATTATTGTCCAAAACGAAAGATCGCTCTATGAGAAATGAAGACGATTATGCAAGTGCCACGAAAGCTCAAGTCCGTGGGTGGTAGTGAACTGATTGCATCCGGATATACTAACATTAGTGAGTGTCTCGTTGGGCGTCGCAACATCTGTGTAGCGAACTCGAGTACTGAGTGCCTCCACCAGTGCCTCCCCTGAAAGCTCCTGGCATCCAAACAACTTGAGAGTTGTTAACTGTGGGAGACGCACGCGTAAACTGCCTCCGCTGTCTCCGGCCTTGACGGGCTCGGGTCTGAATAGTCGCACCACATCGTTGGACATGTCCGATCCGACGATTGAGAAATGCTTTAGGTGTGTCAGTCTGTCAAAAACCCATCTAAAATCCTTCGTACGCATGTCAGAGAGATCCATGTCGAGGATTTCAAGAGGTGGGCGAGAACGTAACATGAGTTTCCGTAGACCCATGCCCGTGTGATGGTCGCTTGAGGGCGACTGTGAGAAGTCGTGAGCTTCATCGTCGCTATCCCCTTCCTCCTCCGTATGGTATCCGTGAAGAGGAGAGTCCGTATTAAGATGCCGAAGATGTAGCTCTCGGAGTGAGGGAAGGTACAAGTGAGAGAGGACACTGCGCTGGTTGCAGACGAGGTCCAGTAAGAGGGTGTGTAGTCGTGGGAGAGCGACGACGGGTGGGGAAGTGCTGAAGGTATCTTCCCTGTAAGAGACTCCATGCAGGTAGAAATGTTCGAGATTGGGACACCGAGCGAGGAATTTGAACAACTCAGGTGAACGTACACAGTGAGTGAAAGAGGTCTCCGTGATGTCGAGGGATGTAAACAATAGCGGGTTAATGGATTCTGCAGACGGGAGGTTGGACGCTATGATCTTCATGGACACATGGCGGAAAACATTTGTTCCGCAGGAGAAGAAGATGTCGTCGTCGTCATCTCCGTCTTCATCAAATGGAGCCTTCAAGCGCACGGCGAGATGGTGAAGTACTCGACGGGGGGCGGAGAGGGTGAGGTCGGATAGGCTAGTGTGAGTTGTGTGACCATCGAAAGATATTTTGCAGTCCATCCAGCGAGAAATTTGGGGGAGAAAGTAGGACATGATTGGAAGGAGACGCTCAAAATCTGCCAGTTCGACATCGATGCTAAAGGGGAGCGGCGCTGAGCGGGCTATCCATAGCTCAGCTTGGGCCCGCACAGAAGAGATGGAACGCCGGGACTCGTTGACGATGATTAGTTGCCAGACTCTGGGTGACACGATACATATTTCTCTCCATAGCTTCGAGACCCTAGAAAGAACGAGCGGGGTAAACGGTCCACCTGACCTACTTGCAGTTACGAATATCTCGATGAGCAATTCTGGAGGAAGAGAATAGACTGATGTTTCCGGGAGAGCAGGTAACGATTTAGCGCTATCAACTCTGTCCATTGTGGAGAGGTCGTTGCTCATCGCCAGTTGGAGTGATCCACAAATTGAAATCGCATATGAAGGAGGTTCAGACAGGTTCAACGGCGTTCAGCGTCTTCTTTTATGGAAGGACCAGCCACAAGTCTACAGTTATAACAGTGACCCCTACGTGCAGTGTTCACGTTCTGCTGTACTTGTATACCTATCAGGTTCGCGCCTCGACTCGATTACCCACTTCTTGACAACTCGACAATATTATTAATCGTAGCCTTGCCGATACATGATGCTAAACCCGCGGGAGTGTCCATCCTTCGAGCTCTGGTCTGTTGCATCTTGGACCTCGAGAAGAATAGAGCAGATACCTTGAATGGGCCTCCATGGCGACACCGGGATGTTCGTTTTGATGCGGGCCCAGTAACTCAATCACCCCCCTAAAGTCGCTATAAATTACCAGCATGGTTTGAAACGGCACAGTATTGCATGTACAGGGCCAGTCAAGGACGTCTCATCCACCGATCCCAGTTCTGCTCACACCTCCGAGGTGTCCAAAGTATGTTGGCGGCGTAGCCTCTGCATTGGATATTGAACTACGACTTGCGTGGAGTCACTTGGCTTGGTAGTACCGAGGTTCGAGGACGCAGAACCTGCACTTCGGATGTGCAAAATAAGGCGACAGCCAGCGATGATTTCGATAGCTTGCGGGAAGCCTTCAGGTATCTCGATCCATCCGGGCTATAAACGATGAGGCGTGCTTCAGAACACGACTGGAAGCGCTCACTTACCCCTAGCGCTTGCCACATGGCAGCGTTTACGACGCAGGAGAGTAGAATCCTTGGGAGATATGTGTTATATTCAGAGGCTCAGGAGGAGAGGAAGAGCACACTTACCCGAAGAAATACATGACATTGCCCATAATGACAACGTTCACGAGGCGCATACGATTTCCCTTGACAAGTGCTGGCTGAAGATACTGCCTGGACCGCTTCACGCCGATCCAGATCGAGAGGAAACATAGAATGGACTCGAATATAAGGGGAGGAATCCAGAAACTATAGAAAACGCTTGGGGTCATCAGGGCGGTGCAGATGTTGATACCAGGGAGAGGATGATTGGAGGCTTGAGAGGTGCGCGCAACAGAAGAAGTCAGTGAACACTTGGAATGATGCAGTGGCATATAGCATAGCACACGGGATGAATGGAATTTGGTGAAATGTCTGCTTGACTTACTTTCTACATCTAAGTTTGCTTTCAAAAGGATTCCCGACATGGCTATGATTTCAGCTAAGTATATTGCTCCGGTGAATACGACGAGCTTCTTTGACTTGTTGTACAGCGCATAGAGGCGCATTTGCAGAATGACTAATCGGAGATTGAGTATCCACTTGAATCTGAGCTGAAGATCTCTTACATTGCACGAGCCACACAGTGACAGAAGCGGGCCACCCTTGAACATAAATGAATATTTTGCCTGTAGAGATATCAGATAACGATAGCTACACGCTTCCAGACCAACTTACAGCTAGATGTCATCACCGGCCATCGAAGCATATCGTCGGCATCAGTGCGGTCAAATAGACCATGTTGAACACGTACAACTAAATGGCACATCAGAAAAATGACATAGCCAGACTTTAATTCTGTAAGCCTCACGTTGTAGGACCAAGATCCCAGGAATGCTGAGCCAATGTAGCTAGTATCACCTCGCGGGAAAGTTGAACACCCAACACGAATAACATACCCGTCGCGCTAAACCTGTAAATAAACGTGGATTGAGAAACGGGAGAAGCCATAAACACAGATGGGATCGACGTACCAACCAAATGCACTCCCTGGGTATCGAAGCTAACGTCCAATCGGGTAATGTAGATAGCACGGTTGTTTCAGAAATAATGAAGCCTTACGGTAATGTATAAGATTGAGGTCAATGTCCAAGGCTTATTCTGCGCAGATCACATCATTGGCCGCCCGAACTGTGATGGATTGGGAAAGGTACAGACCCAGATGTGTTCGATCTTGATGGGGCATCTAGTCAACTCAGTTACATGCCATTGCAACGAACGACATTACCTCTTGGTCAAAAGTCAAGACTGATAACGTCAGAAAGAAAGAACACTCTTGATACCTGCCAGTGACGACTTACAATGGTCATAGAGCATGACTACGTACGGAGCCACTGCGGAACGATCAGTTGCAAACCAACATTTACGAATGTGGTGGATCCTTACTTTGACAGAAGCGGGTCAACTGTACTAGATGCACAGCGCTGATGTATTCTGCGACTAAATCAGCCATGGTCGACATTGTGAGGCTTGCCCTTAGCGTTGGAAAAGAGTTGTGAGGGTCGGTCGGTCATCCTGGTATTTGAAGCTGAGCCATGGTGACTCGTGATCAATCTGTGATGGGGAATGCTGACA
Source organism: Paxillus ammoniavirescens (assembly GCA_014904835.1). NCBI lineage: Eukaryota > Fungi > Basidiomycota > Agaricomycetes > Boletales > Paxillaceae > Paxillus > Paxillus ammoniavirescens. Next base: position 75,229 of record MU120912.1, read on the forward strand.
CCAAATAGTTGATGCACAGCAAGATGAAGATGTTGTGAAGCTGTGTGACGACCACGCGTATTGTTATAATATCGAGGCGTTCTCATAGCGCATGAAGCAGTTAAGCCATCAACCTTTTTGTGCCTGAAAAGTCACCATGATGAGCTTCTGCGCCGCACATGTGATCGTGATCTATCTCACGAAAAGCAATTTATGAACGCTAACTGAACCCCATTCTCTGGGCACTAGAAAAGCGAGAAATTCGAGTTTCGCTGTGAATGGGTGACGAGATGACGGGCCGTAGACGTTTTGAATGGCGTCCTCGGAGGAAAACTATGGTGGTGCGTGGTTACAAAAATTCCAGGGGACTAAGGCTGTAGAGTCAACCACAAAACGATACGTTGGCGTTCCGTGCCTGCTCCCAGCTTCTCATAGACGAGTTAATTATAAGATTTGCGCCGCGGCGCCAGGAGGCCTGGCATCGAGTCATGGGTCCGGTACCAACAATCGTGGAGTGCGGTCAATCAAAGTCCAGACCGTAAAAGCTTGGTACGTACAACGACGGCCCAATTTTTTTCAAATATTTCTGTCGCTGCTGTGCATGTTTGATATTCTTTCAGGGGTGGACGATGATGATGTGTATTGGCGGTGACTTGGAGCCGATTAATCCCAGCAATGCGCAGAAATGGCGATGAGCGGCGTGGGGTTCAATCAGCCAAGATTAATTGTGCTGATAGATTTGTATATAAATTCTAAAGAACGAAAGAAGATTATGATGCGGCAGTGAAGATCAGGACTGCGTTCTGGATGTAGTGGCCCACGGAACGTCAGCTGACGGGCTCTGGACTTTGGAGTGAAACTGATCAATATGCCGTGCGCCCGACTGGCTACCTACTGGATATCCAACCTTGCTTTCCACATTCACTTGGGCTATTGATCTTGTATCTCGTGTGTATTTGGTTACGATTGGGCTTTGTACATCTATATGTATCGATGCGACACAAAGGAACGACTCAACCTTTTCAATACCCCTAAGACGATCGCTGACTAAGCAGAAAAACTGCACAGACGATCGTTGAATTCAAACTCAACTGTGAACTCTAATTCCTCATACACGCACGCCACCGTCGCGCTCAACGTTCCGCGCAACTTTCCTCAAGGACATCCCCCTCTCTTCCATCATGCCAGGAGTAAGAGATATCAGGTGCATTTACGACGTTTTCACATTCACGACTGAGGAAGCAATTGACCTTCATTCCGATTATCATCAGCGCGGACGCTTTCATCACTGCATATGCCTCTCACCTCAAGCGCTCGGGCAAACTCGAGGTTCCAACATGGGTCGACCTCGTCAAAACCGGGGCTTACAAGGAGCTTGCACCATATGACCCAGACTGGTACTACATCCGTGCAGGTAAGCATCCAGAGCATGCCAATCCAGGCTTGAATCTATCCTATCCGACCGGGAATTTTAGCTGCTGTTGCACGGCACATCTACCTCCGAAAAGACGTCGGAGTTGGCGCATTAACAAAACTGCACGGCGGCCGCAACAGACGCGGAAACCGCCCTTCACACCACGGCGACGGTTCCGCTTCCGTTCAACGGAAGGTCTGCCAATCATTGGAGAAGATTGGTGTCCTTGAGCAGACCGATAATGGCGGTCGTAGAATCAGCCAGGACGGTCAGCGGGACTTGGACCGTATCGCAACAGCTGTCGTTGAGGCTGCGAAGGAGGAAGAAGACGAGGAGGAAGAGGAGGAGGAGGAGGAGGAGGAAGAGGGTGCAGAGGAAGAGGAAGAGGAAGAGGAAGAGTAAACGTGTATCCCTGGACATCACCCGCCTATCCCACTTTCGTGCGCGTTCTGCGCGGTCATTCATGCACATGGTTGTCTTTTTTTTTTATCATGATACGGTATGATGCATGCATATCTCAAAATATAGCATTCGATGCTTCCCTAATCGCATGCCATGGCGACACCTGCAAGGTAGTCAAGTGACTACGTTGGCATTCTCCACAGGTACTTGACCGACCTCCTATCCAGCCTCACAGAACACAGAAGTTGTAACTCGGTGCGCTGGGACGTTATCCAGTGCTTTCTGATTCGCAACAGGGGTAGTGTGCTCGTCTCCAAGAAGACAATATGCAGTCAGATCCAAACTGAACTGATAAGTAGCCCAGTCTGCTGCCAGTTGAAACGATGTCTGACCTCTGCCCGCAACGGTTACAAGTACCCTGCAAGTCCCTGTCCCGTTCGAGTCGTACCTACCCAGAATCTTATCGGGTATGACTCAACGAGCACTTGCTCCTCTCGTGTTTCACAACTAGTCCGTCCTTTTGAGGATGATAAAGTCGAATATCTCCTTGCCTGTCAAGAGTGACTTTCAAGTGCAACATTTCATTGCTAACGAATCTTATGATAGTTATCTGCGAAAGTACATACAATTAAGTCCCGAAGACTCACGCAGACACTTGCACAGCAGGCTCACCCTCATCCTGAGAGGGACAGGGGCGTTCTTTGGACAATACGCCACCAAAGTCCAAGCCCAACAAGTTTATGGATGGTCTCTTTGGCATGTCGCTGTCCCCGAAATTTGCGGCGGAGGGGAAAGTACTGGAAGGAGATGTTCGGATTCGTGGTTGAATATGCAGCCGAAGGCTCTGGACATTTAGAGGGTGTTACTGATCATGACAACGACGGTCTTGGAAGGGAGCGAAGGCTGCGGTGGCGCTTTACAATCAACCGTGAGCGAAAAGACGAGAAAAGACGGCATGCTTGATGAGTGTCACGGTGCCACGGCCCACATTGAACAAATTTCAAGACCTCGTATGACCAGGCGCGGCAAAGTTCGATGCAAACACGAGATCAGCGCAGCGCCTACGGTATGTGTGGTCTCCAATCAGATATCGAGCAACTCACTTTTTTGAAACGCGATGGTCTTCTGCAGCGGGCGGTGCAGGTCGGGGCCGTCTTCTGGGAGACTGAGTTGGTACTGATGCCTGTGTTTTAACCAGTTGTTCATGGTAAGCTTGCAACTGAGCCTTGCCTAGCTAACTGAGCCTGCCATGCTGGTGACTGCAGATGGCAAGATGTATATGCATCCATGACCGGCTCTCGATCGGATCCAGAGTTGAAACATGTGCACCATGCATCATCAAAGACCAGACGCTAGTGTGCACTGAGCGCTGAGCTCTTAAGTGAGGCCCAAGACCGCCAGCCTGCCATTGGCATTATCGAACCCCTTCGTTACCTAGCGAATGGACTGAAGTCACCACGATATCATACATGGACGTCATCGAGAACGTCATTATTCAAACGTGGCTCTCAAGTTCATAAAAAGGGCAGATTGATCTGGCAGACCCTCGAGTTATCTTGAATCCCTCTATAACACTCACTGCAGTTTGGTATCGATATCTCTTCGATCAATACTCTCTCCAACCATGCAAGCAGCAGAAAACGGCCTTCAGGCAGAGATCGACGGACTGCGTCACGAACTCTGGTCCATCGTTGCCGAGAGCGACACTTCCGGTCATGATGAAGAACAGATCACCATCTCCGACTATCTTCTGACAAGGTTGGAACAACTTGGAGTCACGGTATGCTCCGCGTTGCCGCGTGGCGCGAAGACTTGTTTGACAATGATCTCACCGTTAGTCCATCTTCGGGGTTCCTGGTGACTTTAACATGCGTATGTTGCCCTTTAAACTGATATCAGGGTCGTCGCTCACATGCACACACCATATTCAGCGTTCTTGGTGCGCTTGAAAACAACTGTCCTACACTCTTCTGACACGTTCGATCTTTAGGACTATGTAGAGGATCATCCCACCATTCAATGGGTCGGTAATTGGTGTGTACACCCAGTTGTATGAAAAGGGGTCCACTGTAACAGGACTGCAGTAACGAGCTCAACGCAGCGTATGCCGCTGACGGGTATGCAAGAGTCAAGGAGCATAGCATTGGCGTGGTCGTAACAACGTATTTCCGCTTTTATTGTGCTTTCAGCTTTTGGTAACGTCCTCCCAAGTTTCGGTGTCGGGGAACTGAGTGCCATCAATGGCGTAGCAGGCGGTAAGTGCAACCCTGTCTTTCTCAGGCACTGTTCATAACTTCATATCTCTTCCAGCGTTTTCCGAAATGGTTCCTGTTCTGCATGTCGTCGGCGTTCCTAGCACTGTTCAGCTCAAGACCAGACCTTTGCTACATCATACTCTTGGAGACGGAAGGTAATCGAAACGGCTGCTTGACGAACCTACTATTGACCTCGTGGGATAGGTTCGACGCTTACACGAAGGCTGCAGAGCAGTTCACCACATCTCAGGCCATGCTAATGAATAAAATTTATGCTGCCGCTGAAATCGATCGCATTCTAACCGATTGCATTACCCGCGTGCGCTCCCTCAGATGGCAGATTTGGACAAAGGACTCACTTTCGTCCTCAGGCGCGCCCGGTCTACCTGACCCTCCCGAGCAACATGGTGTCTGAGAAAATTTCAGCGCGGCGATTGAAGGTTCCGCTTTCGCGCGCTCCTCCCGTAAACAAACCCGACGTGGAAGCTTTCGTATTGGATGAAATTGTCAAGCTCGTGGGGGAAGCAGACAAAGGCGTCATTATTCTTGTCGATGCATGTGTCATTCGGCATGATGTGCAAGAGGAGGTGAAAGAGTTGCTCACCTCGACGCGTTTCCCCGTGTACGCTGCGCCAATGGGCAAAACCGCGGTCAGCGAGGAGTATGATCGTTATGGTGGCGTAAGGCGATCCTACATCTCGTTCGTTGCTCGACTTAAATCCTCTCCTTTAAGATCTACATCGGTTCCATCAGTGACCCTGCAATAAAGGAGAAGGTCGAGACAGCCAGTCTCATATTGTCTATCGGAGCTCTCAAGTCTGATTTCAACACTGGGATGTTCACTTACAACATCCCAACCAGCCATACTGTCGAGGTATTCCCTTCTTGCTCGAGCCCAACGCTACTTCTGACTCACCTCTTTAGCTGCATTCAGATCACACCCTTGTGCGCTATGCACAGTTCCCAGGGATTGGAATGAAGCTTTTGCTGCCAAAGCTGAGTGCTCGACTGAGGCAGTACCAGCAGGGCGCTGGTGAACTGGTTGTTTTGAGACCCAAGGTAGAAGTGCCGAAGGAACATGATGATGCCATCACGCATGCATACCTCTGGCCCCGGGTTGGAAAGTTCTTCAAAAAGCGAGATGTGATTGTTGCGGAGACAGGTATGAATATATGCATACAGGACACTCAGGTTGACTAATATCCAAATAGGGACGTCGAGCTTTGGTATCTTGGACGTTCCCTTACCAGACCAATCCGTGTTTGTGAGTCAAATACTCTATGGAAGTATTGGATGGACTGTTGGTGAGAGAATTGAGCATCTTTCTTGGGATAATGCCAACCTGCTTCGTAGGAAGCACCCTGGGAGCTGCCATTGCTGCCCGTGAAAAGAAGCTCGGCCGAGTTATTCTCTTCATCGGCGACGGCAGCTTGTGAGTTCTCGCAATAACATGTCGATTCATCCTAAATGTTTTATTTAGGCAACTCAGCGTCCAGGAACTCTCTACCATCATTCATCACGAACTCAAACCTATCATTTTCCTGATCAACAACCAAGGTTACAACATTGAGAGACACCTCCATGGCATGGAAAGGCGAGCGATCTCCCCTCCTCGTAGCGTCCAACCCTGACACACAACAGAAAGTACAATGACATAGTGAACTGGTTAGTGCTGCGTTCCATGTAAACCACTTTATCTGTTTCATATGCTGACTTGTCCTGCCTGTAGGAAATGGACCTCTCTTCTCACAACCCTCGGAGACATCGAAGGCACCTCGTCAAAGTCCTACACCGTCCGCGATCAGCTTGGGCTTGACAATCTCCTCAATGACCCTGAGTTCGTCAGGGCGGGTAAGATACAGTTTGTGGAGGTCGTTATGAGCAGGTACGACGCCCCGCGCGCGCTGAGGGCATCTGCCAAGCTGGCGAATTGCGGAGAGAAATCAACAAAGTAGTTTCAGCCTGTCTCAATCATGTAAGTGGCGGTTCAGTGTTTACCTTTCGCATGAAAGCCCGTGTATTATCATATTTCAATTTCTGGTCACAATGTAGGATACACTCCAAGCATTGCCTGGTGTTTTCTGCCTGAACTTTCAATAAACAGACACTGTTTTCTTTGCAAATATAAATCGACAAAAATTATCGATGTTTTGGGTCAAAAAAAAAGGCTGTCTCGGCCAATCAGAATGTACAGAAATTAATGTTTTGTCCCGGAACAAACAAAATTTCCTTTTGGAAAACATCTAAGAGCAAGAGTTGAGCAAGAGTGTCTTTTTGTCTATTGTTCACTGGACAAACTTCAGGCAATATTATGTTTGCGGTGATATGTGGTCTCTTGTTCAAAACTTATCTGCTTGGGACAGGGGTTTTATCCTTTCTTGGTCAGTGCTCAACCTCCACGTGACCAACGCGCCCAACCTGGTGACCAACACGCCATCCTGAGCATAAACACCCCCAACCTCAAAGCGTTGATTTCAACAAGCTCGTATCTTCTACTCTGCCCTCTGAGCTACGGTTGTACTTACGCCCAGATTTCACGTTTGTAACTGAAACCTGTTGCGGATTTTGGTTGTTCTTGAATCATGACCCACGATTATGATCAAATACCTCGCCGCCTGGGTAACTACTGGCTGGAGACGCGATTGGGGTCTGGATACTCCGGTCAGTTAGCTGTTCCTTCGCTACCAATGCTTGTACACAACTTAAGAGGCTGCAGGCTCGATCTTTCGTGCATACAATGTGTTCAATGGCGAGTTCGTCGCACTGAAGGTACAAGATGTCAACCATGAGTGCCCGACAAACCGATACGAGGAATACATCTACCCACTGCTTCAAGGTGGAGAAGGCATGCCGCGGCTATTTGCCTCCGGTGTGCAGGGGAAATGGCATTATCTCGTCATCAGTCTCCTTGGGTTGAGCCTGGACAACATCTATCGCAACAACGGAAAGAAACCCTTGGACTTGCGGAGTGTCTGCTCGATAGCTATCCAAATGGTATTACAGCAGCATCCCTTGTCCTGATGGGCAGACCTCCTGACGAGGCTTTGTTACAGATATCACGCCTCCAAACGATGCACAACCGGGAGGTACTACATCGAGATATCCAGCTCGGCAACTGTGTGATCGGTCTTACCCCTAATGAAACCATGATCTATATGATCGACTTTGGTTTCTCCAAGAGATACATCGATGCTGTCACGCGTCGGCACATTCCAGACTCAAAGCAGAGAAGGGATTTCCTTGGAAACTACTGGTTCACGTCGGTCGGTGTTCATTGTAAAGGCAGGGGTCAGTATCCCAGGCTTTTCTGATGGTCGATACGCATGCCCATAAAATATGTATGCCGCAGTACCGTCCCGTCGCGACGACCTTGAAGCCGCGGCATTGGTGTTCATACATCTTCTCACGCCAGGAGGTCTTTCTTGGACTCGCGACGGCGTCCCAAAAACGGACGCACAACACAGCCGGATAAAACGCGCCAAAACAGGTGCCCAACCTGAGGACCTGTGCCGTGGGATGCCCTCAGAGTTTGAGGAGTTCCTCAGATATTGTCGGCGGTTGAAGTTTGCTGAGCGCCCTGATTATGAGCATTGGATGGACGAGTTCCGGGAACTGGCTCATCAGAATGGGTTCACGGATATCGATAAATTTATCTGGCCACCGCCGCCCCAACAGGTATTTCCCCTTGTGTGGATCTAGTTTGTTTCAGGGGACTAAACGCCATCTCCAGGCGAAAGCAGTCCGCCCACAACAGGCAGTCCCTGCAGTCACTAAATCAGAGATGGAGAATGTACTGCAGGATCTGGCCAAACTCCAACTCAATAACCGGCCAGCTCTAGCGGATCAGACCAATGTACCCGCCGTTGCACCGGCAGGTGCACGGGCAGGCAAGCCGGGAGCTAGGAAGGACAGCGGGGACACAGAGTTCAGCAGCGATTCGTCAATTGGCCACCCAGCCCAAGAACCACCGGGAAAACTGCCACCGCGCACGCCTGTGCGCACCAAGAAAGCAACCCGCCTCTCTGCACTCAGAAAAGCGGTGTTGGACGCTACAGACAACGCCGCTCTCTCAAAGGTAGTGGCAGAATTTACCACGTTTGTGAAAGAGACTGGATCTTCGAAAACGCTCACTAAAGAAGGCTTCGCCTTCTTGGATGCCCTGTATAAACAGCTGGGTGACCCGTCTGTTTTCGTGCAACCAATGCGGACATCGCGGACTCGGAGCACGAACCAGGACAAGCCTGCTGAGCCTCAGCCTGCACATGTGAAGTTAGATTTGGTTGCAAGGCTGAAGCGAGACGTCGCGAGGGCACGGGATAACAGAGCGCTAGCTCGAATGGTAGCAGATTTTGGAGCAGTGACGAACAGGAGCAGTAGTCGGACGATCACAAAAGATGGGTATGCTTTCCTTGAGGGCCTGGCAGCCCAACTGAGGGCACTCAATTAGCCTTGCGTTGAGTTTGATCACACGTCGCTCTCGACACAACCTCTTTCATTATCATAGCCTCGAAATCGAAATATACCACGCATCTCTCAAACTCCGCCTGCCCGCCATTCCCATGAATGAGAGTATAAGATTGCTACCCCAAAAGATTGATGCCTTGCTATGCATTGGTGCACACTGCACAGACCGTGTCAGGACAAGTTCCCTAGCTTTTGGGCTCGTATTCATTTCTACTCGAGGAAAGTACTACACATGTCAGTTGCAATGATTATTTTTTTGTACGTTGGCATGCCTTGAGGTTTGGAGAGGTAGATCTGAGACAGTCAGACAGCCAATTTGTCGTTGGGGCTGACACGTGATCAACCGGCTAAATCCGGCAACAGGCGCGTTCCCCAATAAAACGTCTCTTCCACCAATCCTCCACTTCGTCTTTCCTTTGTTCTTCTTTTTATCAGGGCTAATAGACCGGGAGACCCTAGACGACCGACACGACAACCATGAGCATCAAATCACAGGACGGTGTAACGAGCATTAAACAAAATGAGGTCGTTATTCCTGACCTCACCATCAAGGATTTGCTCAGTGCAATCCCGTAAGTCTGAGCTGCACGTTTATTCACCTTGACTGGAAGTATCAAACCTCAATCTATGCAGAGCACACTGTTTCAAGCGGTCGGCACTCCGCTCTTCACTCTACATGTATGGCGCTCTCTTTTGCTGCGAGTTCCTTTACTGACGCGAACTTTTCGCGACAGTGCATGGGACTGTATCGTGATTGGTGGTATCTATAAAGCTGCGACATTCCTTGACACTTGCATCAATCCCGAGTCGCTCAGTCTTCCACATCCCATTCTATACCCCGTGGCTCGTCTTTCTTTGTGGTCACTGTACGGGTTTTGGAGCGGTCTTTTTGCGACTGGTCTCTGGGTTGTAGCACATGAATGCGGTCATCAAGCATTCTCCGAGTCCAAGTTCGTCAACAACAGTGTGGGCTGGGTGCTCCACTCTGCGTACGCTATTTCTCTTCTAATCACTATCACGTGATTGACACAATTTTCTTTTCCACGTTCCAGATTAGGTGTTCCATACCACTCGTGGAGAATCACACACGCAAAACACCATGCCTCGACAGGTCACATGACTCAAGACCAAGTCTTTGTTCCCAAGACTCGTGGGCAACTTAATTTACCGCCCTTGGATCCTACAAAGGAAAACATCCTTGGTTCGACCATCACTGATGACGTTAAGAAGGAACTGTGGGAGGCAGTTGGCGATTCCCCGATTGGTGCTACTCTTGGCTCTGCCGCCTATCTTGTTCGTGTTCGATCGAGAATGACCGTGGCGTGTGCTGACCGATCAACCTTCCATTTAGCTTGGCGGATGGCCGGCATACCTGATTCGCAATGCCTCTGGTCAAAAGCGATACCCTGCAGGTACTAACCGTAAGTCATCTCTATCATCTGTCGAACGCATCTATTGAATGTAATCAGACTTCAACCCCAACGCGGTCATGTTTGCGCCCCATCAACACGGTGCTGTCGTCCTGTCTGATGCTGGAATCTTGCTGTGGATGGCAGGGCTAGCTGGATCTATCTACACCTTTGGCTTCCTGAATGTGTTCCGCCTCTACATTGTCCCTTACCTTTGGTAAATCTCCTTTGGCTGTCTCATCGATACCTTCTGACAATTATTTCAGGGTCAATCACTGGTTGGTGCTGATCACGTTCCTGCAACACACTGATCCCCTGCTCCCCCACTACCGTGCTTCTGAGTTCACGTTCCCTCGCGGTGCACTCGCTACCCTCGATCGCAACCTTCTTGGTGACTGTGGAAAACTCATGGGTTGGATTGGTGCTCATGCAACTCATGGTATTTCGGAGACCCATGTTTTGCACCATGTTTCCAGCAAGATCCCGCATTACAACGCGTAAGCGATTATCTGTCGTTTTCACTTTTCACACACGATGCTGACCCACCTTACCGAAGGTGGGAAGCTTCTGATGCTCTCCGTAAGCGCTTGGCACAAGCTGGTGTCGTTCTTCGAGGTGCTCCTGGTGGATGGAGCGAGGTTTACCGTGTCTTCAAGGAGTGCAAGGTACTCTCTAGCCATCGGGTTTGCTCGCGTAATGCTGACCGATCTTGCAGTTCGTCGAGGATGAAGGTAACATCATCTTCTACAAGAACGCCTACGGCTTAGCTGCCAGCCGGCCCAAGTTTCCCGACGGTAATGTTAGCGACTCCGGTGTGGAGGTCGACAAGCTCTAGATAGCCAGGTCGGTCGCACCCTCTCCATCATAGAAGTTATGTACCCTACAGATAGACGTCTTACCTGGTTGTCGACTGCTACCCTCTGCTGTGTCATTCCGCGTTTGGTCTGATATTTGATTTGAACGGAAGGAGTCTCCATTGTCAACTCACCATTGCAGGGAATGGCGTACCAGGAAGGCGGTCAATCTTAGTGCAACTAAATTGGCCGGCAGGATGACCACCCGCCCGCAAATACCGGGCTGATCATTAAGCTTTTAAGGATGACGATCGGAACATTGACGTGAAGGATTGATTCGGTCGTTCGACTTGAATGGTGTTCGTGCAGGCAATGGCTCGCCTGGAGTACGTCCACCTCAGGCTGGACATCCCAGGAGAAACAAAGGCCTGAAAAGCAAGTTTTCCTTGCCACGTCCAGGGCCTTTCCACTGAAGACTCGTGATGATGAAATTCCGTGCCCGAGTGCGAAAAAGCTAACGGTGCCGCGGAACTCCGATGAACATAATTGCCCTCCTGGTGGGAAGTCTGAGGCCAGTAGATAAGACTTGTACCTCAATGTTTTACGAGATCTCCGTTAAAATTCAAATGCAACACTACGTTTGATTGAAAATAGCGACGTAGTAACACAAACGGCCCCACGTCTTGTCTGCTGCCATGGACATTTCTGGAGTTGGCGATCGAGCTCGGTTGAGTTGTGATTCGGTGGCCCCCAAGGCTCCGTGCATGGTACCTCGTCACTGACAAGGGAGGACTCGTCGGTGTCGTAGCGTTGCTTGATGGGATCAGTCTCTGTGCGGATGGTCCAGGCTTGGGCCAACATGGCGGAAGCGTTGCATGTGGAGGTCTGTAATGGGTCCCAATCCAGAGGTTCGTAGTATGCTGCGGACCACAACACCACACTGCGGGTGGCACACCTGTTGGCAGGGATCGGCCAAAGTACCTTGGTCTTCGTTTGGATGCTTGTCGGCAATAGTACCGTGGAAAAGGAAATGGATGGTTTTCACGCAGGGTATGGCATAATTTACTATGACCCAAACGAAACCGGAAGAAGGCTATGATTGACATTTATATCTGGACCTATTCTCGTGGATGATGGTGTTGATGGGTACAGCCAGTCGCGGTAGTACATCAACCACAGCCCACCTAGTTCCACTAGCAACAAGGTCTGCAAAAAACGATTGCCTGTGAAACCTTACCGGTTCTTGTTGAGCGAATGTGAAATAGTACACAAGGCGGTGAGCGCTTCTCTCGAAACTGTTCCTTGATGAGGCGTTAGATTAACGCTGTATAACAGCTCCATGCGTATGGTATATATAAAAGACAAGGTCTATGCATCAAATATTCGATGGTGTTGAACTAGTTGCGCCAGACTATATCTATCCGTGCATATATTTCTAGTCAATCCACTTGGGCTTCTCAACGAACACGCCCTCGACAGTCAAGTTTTGCGTGTCGACTGAATCCAAAATATCCTCGACGGGAACACGAGCGATGTTTGCGCCGGGCTTCGTTAACTCACATCAATCTGCCAACAACTCTGATACCATGCGTTCTACCTGCGAATTGACTCCATTACCCGTGATGCATTGATCTACGGTACTGTGATGGTAGGTACCCATACTGCCACATCTACCCCTATCTATCCGTACCTGTTATACCAGGTTATACCAGGTTAAACTTATACCACGGCATACCGGAACAGGAGCTCGTCAATGATATTAATACGAGAAGGCGCAACCTCGCCCAATGAGCCAAACATCATCCAACCGAGACCTCAGGCAACAGACATACATGAGCCTCAAAACACAGGACGGTGTGACGAGCATTGAACAGAATGAGGTCGTTATTCCCGACCTCACCATCAAGGATCTGCGCAGCGCAATCCCGTAAGTCTCAGCTGCATAGTCGTTTTCTTTCACTGAGGTACTAGCTCCTATATGCAGAGAGCACTGCTTTGAACGGTCTACACTCCGCTCCTCACTCTACGTGTATTGCCCTCCATTTTCCTTCTAGTTCCTTATTGACACGGATTATGATCTTTCGCGACAGTGTATGGGATTGCATCATGATCGGTGGTATCTACAAGGCTGCGACGTTCCTGGACACTTTCATCAATCCCGAATCGCTCGGTCTTCCGCATCCCATTCTATACCCCGTAGCTCGTTTTTCCTTGTGGTCCCTGTACGGGTTTGGCACCAGTCTTTTTGGCACAGGCCTCTGGGTAATAGCACATGAGTGTGGCCATCAAGCATTTTCCGAGTCCAAGTTTATCAGCAATAGTGTGGGCTTGGTGCTGCACTCTGCGTACGCCGTTTCTTCATTCTCATGCAGTATCGTGGCTGATCACGTTCATCTTTTCAAATTGTAGATTGGGTGTTCCATACCACTCATTCAGAATCTCACACGCAAAACACCATGCCTCGACAGGCCATATGACCCGAGATCGGGTCTTTGTTCCCAAGACTCGTGGGCAACTTGGCTTACCTCCCTTGGATCCTATGAAGGAAAACACCATTGGTTCCACCGTCGCTGATGACGTTATGAATGAACTGTGGGACGCAATTGGTGACTCCCCAATCAGCGCTACTCTTGGTTGTGCCACTTATCTTGTTCGTGTCTTATCGAGGGTGGTCATGGCGTGTACTGACCGTCTAACCTCCATTTAGCTTGGTGGATTGCTGGCACACCTGATTTTCAATACCTCTGGTCAAAAGGGAAACCCCGCAGGTACCAACTGTAAGTCATATCAATCGTCTGTCGAATGCTCCTATTGAGTGTTGTCAGACTTTAACCCCAACGCGGTCATCTTTTCGCCCCACCAACGGAATGCTATCATTTTGTCTGACCTCGGATTCTTGCTCTGGATGGCAGGGCTAGCTGGATCTATCTACACCTTCGGCTTCCTGACCGTCTTCCGCAACTATATTGTCCCTTACATTTGGTAATCATCTATTGGTTTTATCGTGAACATTTTCTGAGAAATCATTTCAGGATCAATCACTGGGTGGTGCTGATCACATTCCTACAACACACCGACCCCCTCATCCCCCACTACCGCGCCTCTGGGTTCACGTTCCCTCGTGGTGCTCTCTCCACCTTCGATCGCAGTCTTCTTGGTGATTGTGGAAAAATTATGGGCTGGATTGGTGCTCATGCAACTCATGGTATTTCGGAGACCCATGTTGTGCACCATGCTTTCAGCAAGATTCCGCACTACCACGCGTAAGCGTTTTTCTGTCGTTCTCACACACGATGTTAACCAGCCTTACGAAGGTGGGAGGCTTCTGACGCTCTGCACAAGCGTTTGGCGCAGTCTGGTGTCGTTCTTCGAGGTGCTCCTGGTGGGTGGAGCGAGGTCTACCGTGTCTTCAAGGAGTGCAAGGTACTTTCTAGCCCTCAAGTTTGCTCGCGTAGTGCTGATTGATGTTGCAGTTCGTCGAGGATGAAGGCGATATCGTCTTCTACAAGAACGCCTACGGCTTAGCTGCCGGCCGGCCCAAGCTTCCCGATGGTAATGTTAGTGACTCCAGTGTGGAGATCGACAAGCACTAGCTGGACAGATCGCGCCTTCTTTGATTATACAAGTTGCCTACTCTACACATGAACGCCATTATATCTTCATCTGGTTGTCGCTTGGTACCCTCTGCTATGTCTACTCTAATCCTAGATTTGAATCATTATGTAAACACAAGGGGTTAAAATCTTCTGTGAAATTTCATCCGAAAATGTTCAAGGCGTACACTAATGTGCCTGCGAGCACGCCATACAGGGTATTACATTATTATAGCTTGGCTATGGGTTTGATCTGCTTCCTCATGCCCTCAATAATCTCCTCCGCCTCCTTCTCGATTCTTCTCAGTAGCACATCACATGTCGGAATGTCTTTAATCAGGCCCATAGCAATCCCAGCGCTCCAGATTCCGTACTCCGGATCCCCGATTTCATAAACAACTTTACCCCTCGCACCCGACACGAGATCCCGAAGCTCGGCGAATTCCGCACCTCCTGGTCTCCGCTCAAGTGCAACGACCTGCTTTGAGACTTCATTCTTGAACACTCGTGCTGTGTTGTTGAGACTCCGAAAGATGTGGATGGTATCCTGTTCAGTGGATGCGACGATCCTCTCCTTGATCCTTTGATGGATTGGGCTGGGTGATTGTGAGTTGACTGATCGATATGATTGCTCGTACAGATTTACCTCTCGACTGTACACATGAATCGTGTACCTGTCGCATGTCATCAGAATTCCGTAACCGTTCAAAGATCACGATGCCACTCACCCATATTTACACCCTATTGGAGTCAGGAAATTAAACAACTTAAGGGCGTGATAGGATGTTATTGTACTTACCGCAGCACCGAGAGCAATGGCAGATGTCAAGCCGCGACCATCAGCAAAGCCTCCAGATGCGATGTATGGTATCTTCAGCTCCTGTGCTGCTCGGGCCAACTAAGCATGAAGAATATTGTGATAAACCTCACAATGCAAAGGGACTGTCAGAGTACTCACCAGTACAAGACCCCCGATATCTTCCTCTCCTGGGTGACCAGCACCTTCGCGGGGTCAGACCCTTGTACTAGCAAGTAAGCATAAGTTCGACATACACTCAAGTCCATCGATACTCAGGACATCTACGCCCATACGTTCCGCCGACTTGATTTAATTTAGTTCATAAGAACGAAAAGAAGATACAGAGATCCCAACCTTGGCATGTCTGATGGTCGTGCATTTGTGAATGACAATGCATCCGTGCGACTTGAAAAAATTGATGAGCTTCCCGGCTGGAACCTAGCGTCAATGCAAACAAACGAGCGAGCGAACGAACAGAGCTCACGGCTATTCCCAGCAGTCTCGAAGATCCGAACGCCCTCCTCGACAGCAGCACGCGCGTAACCCTCGTAATCTGGGGGGTTAATGGAGGGAAGGAGGGTAATATTGACACCAAAGGGCTTGTCAGTTGCTACTTTAGTCTCGCGGATAGCAACGCGCAGGGCGTCAGGGTTAGGCTGGGTGAGAGCAGTCAGGATCCCTGACAAAAGCAAGTCAGTGAAGTACATGAACGGTTACGTTGACTTACCAAGACCGCCCGCATTAGAGACAGCGGCGACGAGTGGAGGTTTCCCAACCCTAGTATGATGAAGACTTGAGCACGGGTCTCGCGACGATGCGGTGTTCGTACCATTGCATTCCACCTTGAACGACCGGTCTGAAGTGTACGACAAGGGCCTAGTCAGCAACAGGACCAGCTCCTGGAGTGAGAATGGGTTCGCACACACGTATCCGCAGGAGCTCTGTGAGGGCTGTGGTTATCATTTGGAGCTTTGGTTAAACTGGGGCAAGCGCCAATTCTTGAAGTGTGATCTGTTGCAGGGAGGTGGTACTGATGCAACGAGACGTGTGTGGTCGAGCGTACAAGCCTATTAGTGTGTCGACATCTCGGGATCTTCGGTTTCCATGCAAACAAATGCCAGTGCTTTGGTAAAGTTGCTGGCTGGCTGAGCATGTGATATTCCTCATCGGCACGCATAGCTTCCGGCGGGACTTGGACACGATGTCCTCAACTAGCCCCAACATCGGACAGAACGTGCGTAGTACTTCAGCGAAGGACAACGACTATGCGACTCAGGCTTACGGGATGGCGCTGGGCAGATCACACCGTCCTGTGATTTGATGCTCATGCGTGTCCGTCACCTGGGGCTCGTTAGTTGTGCCTTCTCGTTTAATTACCGCTTTCCATCAGATGGACACTGCAAACTAGGATAGACATGTGTGAGCTGATCTGCGCGGTTGGATCAGGACCGATGGAGCTCGGGGTCAACTTCCACCTCTGGGAACTCTGACTGTACTAAGCGTTATTGACAGAATATTCCTCCATGCTGCCATCGGCATTAGCCAGTCCAGGGTTTGGTGGTAGTAGGTCGTCGTTCCAGCCATTTTAGTCGCACTGATAAATTCAAAGAGGATTGACCTTGTTTTCCCCTTAGTTCCAATGATACTCTGACAAGATTATCTTGAGATTATTTTCATTCACTCAGATCAAGATTAGAGCAAACGTGGAATGGCTATCGACAACCGGGTGAATAGCACATGATGTCTATGTGTAGGGTAAGGAAGTTCTATAATCAGAGAAGGCGCGCTGTGCCCGTCTGGGTTGTGTCGAGCTCTACACCGGAGTCATCGACGCTACTATCAGCAAACTTGGGTCGGCTGGCAGCTAGGCCATAGCCGTTCTTGTAGAAGACGATGTTGCCTTCGTTCTCGACGAACTGCAAGATCAATCAGTACTATGGGAGCAAACCTGGTGGCTAGAAAGTACCCTGCATTCCTTGAAGACACGGTACACCTCCCTCCACCCGCCAGGGGCACCTTGGAGGACGATGCCGGACTGCGCCAAACGCTCACGGAGAGCATCAGAAGCCTCCCACCTTCGGTAAGGCTGTCAGCATCGTATGTGAGAACGACAGAAAAACACGCACGCGTTGTAGTGCGGAATCTTGCTGGAAACATGGTGCAAAACATGGGTCTCCGAAATACCATGAGTTGCATGAGCACCAAGCCAGGCCATGATTTTTCCACAGTCACCAAGAAGGCTGCGATCGAGGGTAGCAAGAGCACCACGAGGGAACGTGAACTCAGGGGCGCGGTAATGGGGAAGTAGAGGGTCAGTGTGTTGCAGGAATGTGATCAGCACTAGCCAGTGGTTGACCCTGAAATGATTGTCAGGAGATGTAAACGGGAAAGGTGACGGATATTTACCAAAGGTAAGGAACGATATAGAGGCGGAAGACAGTCGCGAAGCCGAAGGTGTAGAGAGATCCAGCTATACCTGCCATCCAGAGCAAAATTCCAATGTTGGACAAAATGACAACACCACGTTGATGGGGTGCAAAGATGACCGCGTCGGGGTTGAAGTCTGACTGTGTTCAATAGGGGTGTTTGATAAATTGGGATGACTCACGATTAGTGCCTGCAGGGTATCCTTTTTGACCGGAGGCATTATATGTCAGGTATGCCGGCAACCCACAAAGCTAAATGGAGGGTTCCGGTCAGTACTACCATTCAGTAGCCTCGATCGAACACGAACCAGATAGAAGGCAGAACCAAGTGTAGTGCCGATCGGGGAGTCACCGATTGCGTCCCACAGCTCTTTCATAACGTCATCACTGATGGTGGAACCAAGGAGATTCTCCTTTGTAGGATCCAAGGGAGGTAAGCCAAGTTGGCCACGAGTGTTAGGAACATAGGCCTGATCTTGAGTCATGTGGCCTGTCGAGGCATGGTGTTTCGCGTGTGAGATTCTCCATGAGTGGTATGGAATACCCAAACTAGAATTTGAAAAAGGTGAACGAGTGTCAATCAGAATGAGAATGAAGAAAACTGCATACGCAGAATGCAACACCCAGCCCACACTGTTATTGATGAGCTTGGACTCGGAGAATGCTTGATGGCCACACTCATGTGCTATAATCCAGAGGCCGGTGCCAAAAAGACCGGTGCCAAACCCATAGAGCGACCACAAAGAAAAACGAGCCACGGGGTAGAGAATGGGATGCGGAAGACTGAGCGATTCGGGATTGATGAAAGTGTCCAGGAACGTCGCAGCCTTATAGATACTACCAATCACGAAACAGTCCCATGCACTGCCGCGAAAGGTTTCGCGTCAATAAGGAATTAGCAATAGAAGGGAGGGCCATACACATAGAGTGACGAGCGGAGTGCCGACCGTTTGAAACAGTGTGCTCTACATACATACAGAGGTTCAGTACTTGAGTGAAGGACGACCACAATGCAGCTGAGACTTACGGGATTGCGCTGAGGAGATCCTTGATGGTGAGGTCGGGAATAATGACCTCGTTCTGTTCAATGCTCGTGACACCATCCTGTGATTTGGTGCTCATGTCTATCGTGTCCGCTGTCCAAGGTCTATGCCACGGCCCAAATAAACTTGAAAGCGTACGAAGGAAAGACAAGGTTTCCAGTCACTCGGAGAGGAAACACCGCAACTTGAGGGTTGTTGTTTGGCTCGGTCGGCAAAACATGCCAAGGACCTACAGGGATGCACGCGGACCCCTGCAGACCCCCCCCCCCCTCTTCCGCTTGTAGCAGCATAGTCACTGTGAGCCGGTCAAAAAAAGTACTGACGTTCGCAAGTCTACATCACTCTTTTACTTGGGTTTGGGTACAGACAGGGAATTCCCTTTTTTGTAACTGTGTCCACCAAGCAGAGAGACCGACGGCCAAGACAGATTCACGGACTATTCACGGTCGTGGCGATCCTGAGATCCATGTAGAGGTCCCGAGATTTTACAGTCTCCGCCGATCGACGTTCGCTTACATAAGACACCCCATTTGGCGTCCTTGCTTAGTTACTTGCTTTGCTAGGCAATCCTTCTTTCCCACGAGCGTCACGTTTCTGGCAATTTCCCACGCATTAACCTACCAGGAATACTCTGTTGCAGGGAGGTGGTATGGATGCTGGCTAGCAGCAAGAGAAGTTGCAGTCAACCTCATAAGTCTGAGAAACGATCGGGTAACGTTCAAGTTGGTACTGATGCCCCGCCCTCACTTGCAATGGCGCGTGCGGTTCTCCAACAAATCTCGAACATTGCGGCAAAGAACGTTACAAGTCCGCGCATGCGCCGATCTGCAACAGCGCTCCCTTTGTACATCTAGCAAAGCGTTGTACGGACAAGAGAGACGCGGGAAAGCTCCAGAGCACGAAGGGGGGTCCTCAGATCATCTGAGTCAGGAGACAACGGGATGGATAACTTGAACTTGTTTCCCCGAGGTTTCATGTCAGCTCTTCTCTTGCTCCTGTTATTGCGACTGCCACGTTGCACTTGAGCGGAGACCAGGAGGTGCGGAATTCGCCGAGCTTTGGGATCTCGTGTCGGGTGCTAGGGGTAAAGTTGTTTATGAAATCGGGGATCCCGAGTGCGGTATCTGGAGCGCTGGGATTGCTATGGGCCTGATTAAAGACATTCCGACATGTGATGTGCTACTGAGAGGAATCGAGAAGGAGGCGGAGGAGATTGTCAAGGGCATCAGGAGGCAGACCAAACCCGTGGCTTGGCTATAGGGATGTGGCACCCTGTACGGCGTGGGTATAGGGACATTGGGTAACGATCCTATCAAGGCAAAGAAGCAGCAGCAGACCCCGGGCATTGTTCGCTTTTCAAGAATATATCTCATTTTCAAGTAGATGACCGTGGTATACCTTTCGTAGACCTCTACTCGCCTTCCTCCTGCATAGCCCGCTTAATCTCGTCCTTCCAAATTTCTGAAAACGCAGTAATGTCCTGGCCCTCGCTCAGGCTCAGTGCCTCCATGGGAAGCATGTTGTGTTGATACGCAGGCGCATTGCGTGCGGCAGCCGGGTGCAGTGGGGTGTCTATCACTCGGATTTCTGGGAGTTCAGAGATGACCGTTGTGCTCGCCTTGACTAGAAGCGTGTGGAGTTCCTCCCAACTGAATAGGAGAGGATCTGTGCGCGGCGCATAGGGATTAAAGTCGAGAATGTGCCCTCGTGAGAGGTCGCGGGTGAGTAGAAGGTCAAAGATGTCTAGTTGAGGATAATGGTATCATGCATGATGGTGTCAGCCACGCTCACATCAGTGGGGTTGAATAAGAACGCGTACAATCTGGTTGAGTAATCGTCCATTTCGACCGAATGTTTCCTTCCCAGAATTGGCGAACAGTTGATCGAATGGTATTTTGCGTCGCAGGATCATTCATATAATCGTAGAAAATCGTATCCCTTTGTGAGATACCTAGAGACGCAAGTTCAGGATGCACGTTCACGGCTCTGAATTGAAAGGACAAACCGAGGAGTGTGTCGTTCCTCACAAAGCACCGCACCTCTCGACTTCGATCAACAGAATACCACTTCCTAAGCACCAGCTCAAGATTGTACGGTGGCAAGTCCCTGGTATTGCACCCCTCGAAGACGCGCTCCGCGCTGAGGTCATGCGTGATGAAATCGGATGATTTTAAGAGAAGGTAAACATCTGCCGGAGACGTACACTTGAGCGGCGAGGACAATGGCAGGACCCATGCTGCATCCTACGCAGGTAAATAGGTTAGAAGGGCCAGCGATGTTATGCACACCTTCGGCGAGGAGAAGTTCAATTTGGGGAAGACCGCCTGGTATTTTTCAATAGCACACCGTATGCCCGCATCTAGCTGAGGGAATGAAATATGTTCAGGCGCGGATGCTGAGGCCTCTGATCCGTCACTTTCATCGTCTGAAAGCGTACTCTCTGCTGGTCTGTGAGAAAGGGATCTTTTTAGAGATCTTGTCTGGGGCTAGCAAGCGGCAAACCAACACATCCTCGGATCCCTCTGGTACGTATATACCATCTGACTCTAAATAATCTCTGAAGGATTGATCCAATGGTCTTATTATCGTGGATTTGAGAGATACAGGGGCGAAGGAAGGGAACCACGTCGAGAATTGAAAGGCCAGGATGTAACGTGGAGTGAAGGAGGGGAAGACGGGAGGTAATGCACCTTCTGCGAGAACATTTTGAGCGGGTGGGGACATTTCTAAAGTCCCTTGAAAGTCTGATCATCAAGCTTTCAGGGCCGCAGGGCAAGAGATGATATATGCACTGCCACAGGTGAGGCGTAAATCACGTGACTAAATACCATTTTGCATCAGCTGTCCATCGTCTTGGACGACGAGCAACCATTCAGCTCACCGCCAGCAATGGCACCCACACCAGAAATTACCCCTGCAGAACCATCTATCACTGTAGATACATTCACAGCTTATTCCGATGCCGTCCAAGCTGCTGCCCTTCACACAACTCGTCTCGCAGCTACTTCCCTCCCATCCGACCTCCCATTTCACCGTTCCATCGACTCAGCTCTCGCCTCTAATGTTGACGCGTTCTCTGCTCGCGTTCTTGGTTTGACAAGTAGACTCGTTCTCCTTGCAAGTGGGAAGACAGGCAGGTTGCAGGACGAAGAGGACATCGTGGATGAATTCGTCCGCAACATTGGAGACTCAATGGAAGGGATCTTGGAGGGCACGGACAGTGCACTGGACGTGTTCCTTGGCAGGAAGAAAGATCCCGTTATCTCTATTCCCGCAGCTCCTATCGATCCACGTCAGAATACTAAACCAAAGGCATGTGTATTTGCTTGAACTTGTTCACACCCACCAACATGACGGACAGAAACACCAACAACACCGCGGAAGACTCGATCCTGCCCTTACACACGCCTCTCATTTAACCAAGCCCCAACTTAGGTTCAAGCACACCCCGTCCAACACTGACGAATTCCCCTATATCCCATCATCCCTCATTCCACACAAATGGTGCGCAAAGGTACCCCTCGGGTACGTCTTCCACGATGAACAGCCAAGGAATGACGCCGAAGACAATCGGAATGAAGACGTTGAGGAGGCAGAGAGGACAAAGCGTATGATTCATCCTTATTACTACGAGCTCACCCATCCTTCTTATCCCAACCACGTGTTCAACCCACCTTCAAATCCCTTGCATCCTTCGTCTCTTGAGATTTCCTCATTAACATCTGTTTCGACAAGTTCCACCTCTTCCTCCCATCCCCTGACATTTGTCTCGACTCCGAAAGACCTCCTTGCCCTTGCGAATACCATCTCCACAGCCAATGAACTCGCGATCGATCTTGAACATCATTCCTATAGGTCATACAGGGGATTCTTGGCTCTTATGCAGATATCGACTAGGGAGGCGGACTTCGTGGTTGACTTGCTCGTGCCGGATGTGAGGGAGGGGCTTAGGCAAGGGAAGGGGAAAAGTGCTGGGCAGAGCGAGGAAGAGCGGATGGCGAGAGAGGCCGGTCAAGTTATTGCGAGGGTTTTCGCTGACCCATCGGTTATAAAGGTACGTTTAGTGTCTTACAACCGGTTCATCATTTGAGACAACTTCTATGTTCCATCATATTTCAGGTCTTCCATGGCGCCGAATCCGATATAGTTTGGCTCCAGCAAGACTTCAACATCTTTGTTGTGGGATTATTTGACACGTTCCACGCGTCGAAGCTGTTAGGTATGCGCTTGCACACAAACTTCAATGTCCCGATTCAATGGTACACACTGACGTTCGTCCTCACCACCAGAGTTCCCAAGACACAGCCTTGCCAATCTATTGGAGACATTTTGTGATTTCATCCCTGACAAACGGTATCAACTTGCAGATTGGAGGATCCGGTAAGTAGTCGACTTCCTCTCTCACATTGTGACGTTCATTGATGGCCATTACTTGCGAATCTGCACGATGTCCCGCCATACCTTGCCTGGTTCCGATACTTAATAACTAAAAAAGACCCCTCCCAGTTGAAATGTTAACTTATGCACGCTCCGACACCCATTTCCTTCTATACATCTATGACAAGCTCCGTCTCTCGCTTGTGGAGCGCGCATCCACCTCCTCTGTTCCGCTCCCGATGTCCGATGCAACTTTTGCCCTGGCCACAAACACAACACAGGTCAACCCTGCACATGCCCTCATCCATACCGCCCTCACTCGCTCTTCCCGCACTGCGCTCAGGCTCCATGGAATCGAGGTGTATGATGCGGATCGTGGAGCAGGTCCCGGTGGATGGGACACGCTTGCGAGGAAGTGGAACAAGGCTGGGTTGGTGGCTGGAGGTCGGCGAGACCTGGAAACGGATATGCAAGGGGTTCCGAGGACGCAAGGCGCAGTGTATAGAGCTGTACATGAATGGAGAGAGGAAGTGGCCATGGAGGAGGATGAAAGTACACGGTCAGTTCCACTCGATTTCCTGTTTCCCTTTTCATTGACAAATATGAGTGTATTTAGGTATGTACTCCCTACTCATCACCTCTTCCTTCTTGCGGAACGCATGCCCACCACTGTTCCCGAGCTACTGTCGCTCTTTGGTGGCCCCGGAGGGGTGAGTGGAGGTGTCCCGCCTGTGCTGAGACGCCGTGCAGGAGAACTTGCGGGGGTGATCAGGAGTGCCATGGAGGCTGCCACGTCCAAATCCGGTGAACAAGCATCAGGGTTGGGCAGAGACGAGGAAAGGGAGATGGGGTCGGTGGCTGTCGCAGAGGATTCTACGATGGTGGGCATCTCGACGACTCTCCTATCAGCCGTAGAGTCGACTAGCGAGTCGCGGCTTTGGGCTGTCCCGACTTCGTCACCAACGTCAGTAGCTATTGCGACATCCCGATCGTCCCTGTTTGGTTTCGGGATTGCCGAGCAGCAGACACATGCGCAAGTGGCTGCATCGCCATCGGGAATAGGTGGAACAAGAACTTTTGCTGCTGCAGGGAGCATGTTATTCGGGAGTGCACTGGCTGGGGTAAGTTTTTCTTTTGGTTCGGGGGGGATCTCACATATTCTTCGTATTTTCTTGTATGGGTGTGCTCCTACCCACCATCTTGCCACTCCGTCCTCAGGAGCTGCTTCCTGCATTTGGCCTCATACCTCACGTCCTGAGTTGGTATTTGCCTGTCGCACTGCAGCTTCCTGCCCATCCTCGTTTTCTTTCTTCACATGAATTTCTAGAACGACGATAATTTAGCCTTTTTCATTATTGGTCTTCGTTCCATCTTTCGATCCCCCTCACTGACACTCACACTCGTTGTTTTGTCCTTCTAGACCGCAACACTGTCCCCATCCAGCACGATAAAGTCCACTGTCACACACGTACGAACACCGAACCCTTCAGCCGAACGGTTCCAAGACCTCGTGGAAAGGATACACAAGACGTTGGTTATTGCGCCTGTTGCTTCTACAGCTGCAGCTCCAGTCAAGGTACGTGATGTGCATACCAGGCCGTTTCTGAGGATCTTGCGCGGCATAACACGGGGATATATTGAACAAAATATATTTTGGCCTCTCTGCAGCTACAGCCTCAGGAGCCGACGCAGCTCAGCATTTCCATTGACGCTAGCACGCACAATAGCAGCTCCACCATTCCACACGTATCTGTTCCTACATCTCCCGGACGCACAGCTCCGGTCGAGATTCCATTTGTTCCTGCTCATCAACGTCAATCCCAAACAAAATCCCTAATATATGCACCTCTCGAGGACGACACAATCATTGTTGTCGGTCAAGGAGGTGCAAGACAACGAAAGCGAAAACGCGAGAAAACCAGGGGCGTGGGTCAAATAACACCGTTGAAATCGGGAACAAGCTCTGGTGCTGCAGAATCCGGAGCTTTTACGGGCGATCTAGGAGAGGTGGATGAATTTGATTATTCGAAAGTTTCTAATCTGTTGGATGGTGATGGTAAGGAAGGACCGGAATTCGGAGGTGTAGGTGAGCGAAAAAAGAAGAAACAGAGGCAGGTGAAAGGTAAGTTTTGCGTATCGTCTGTTCCTTTGATCGCACAGAAGGCGCATGTTGCTATATGATGTCTTCTTGTCTTCTATCTGGCGGGCCGCCGAGGTGTTTTCTGGCTTTCGTCTTCCCTTGTACCCGTGGTGACCTTTGGCCTCGGTGGTCGAGCTTCAGAAGACAAAGCAGCGATAAGCCCTTACTTCATCGCTTTCGTTCCATGGTCTACGGCTAACTCCTCTGCTTCGCAGGATCCGGACTCTTTGAGTACGGCAACTTTCGAGCACCACCGCGGGACCAACGGGAGGTCAAGAGCGGCAACAAAACACACACATTTAGATGAAATCATAGTCATTTCATTCCTGTGTGAGGTGTATGCAATGCCTTCTTACCTGTCAACTTGCCTGTTGCATCATGGTATAAGTTGCTGACCTGCAACCACAAAAAAGGGGCGATGTGGTTACCACACGTGAGGAACCCCGATGTACCCATGAGCTCAATTCTTTTGAGCATGATTTGCCTTGTCTGTGATTTGAAGCCTAGGAGAGGTAAAGCGCACGGCGTCCACCAAGCCAAGAGTTAAACGAATGTCCTTGGTTCCAACTTGCTAGCTCGTGTCCGGAAAAGTCACAGTCACCAGGCCTGGGCGTGTCAGTGGTCGAACCACGAAATCCATCTTGCAGGAAGATTTCGTCGGAAATGAGCCCGAGTACAACGTTATCCTGCGGGTGCGGTATATCTGCCTTTTTGTCATTCATCATCTGTCTTCGCATCTCCTTGGAAGCTCGGAGTCCTGGCCTCTCACCGTCGTTTCTGCGTCACTTGCGTGACGTACTAATGGTAGAAGTCCCAGCTGGTGAAGTAACACCTGGTCGAGTATAAGAAAGGGAGGAAAGAGGTGGGTGGATACAAGTTCTCTAGCATCTGCCTCTCTTGTACTTCACGTTTCCTCCTCGAGCATGTCTGTCCCTGCGACAAGTCAGACTACCCTTGCTAATTCCCCTACGCCCCCAATTCCCCGGGCTTCCGATTCCGACGTGGAATGCCTGCCATCGAAGGAATGTCCCGATGAAGAGCAATCCATCCAAGATATTGAACATGTCCCTGTAACCGACGACCCGCGAAAATGGAGCCTCGCGAGAAAGGCACGTGGTATTCCGTGATTTGTCTTAGCATCGGCTTGATTGTCTGTTTTCGCGACAGACGATGACACTGTGGATCGTATCCGCAGCGACGCTGTTATCAACTATGACATCGAACATACAAAATCGTTCGTCTACCTCCTTTGCGAATTTAGTCAGATTGAATGGACCACTAGACAGCCACGAATTCGATGATTGAGAAAGCTTTACACGCCACAAGTTACCAGATTAGCTGGTCACTTGCAGCCTTTATCATCGTGCAAGGGGACTGCCCGCTCATCTGGAGTGCCGCTAGCGAGATCAAAGGTCGAAAGGTTCGTCGATTTGGCTTACGAGCATTAATTTTGGCTCAGTGTCTGCAGCCCATCTATGTTACGGCGTTCACTGTTTTCGTTGTGGCCGGCGCCATTTTAGCCAACGCTCAGACAATCCAGGTGTTGATTGGCATGCGTGTTCTGCAAGCTGTTGGGTCTGGAATTTCATCCATTTGTTTTGAGGCTATGGGCTCAACGCTCTGTCGCACAGATCTAGTGCATCAATTTCTATCTCGGCCGCCACTCTGGCCGATATATATGAAACTCATGAACGAGGGACGATGATGGGCATCTTCTTCGCTGCACCGCTTCTTGGTCCTGCCCTTGGACCTATCGTGGGTGGATCACTATCGCAATATTTTGGTTGGCGTGCAGGCTTCTACTTCCTTGTCGCTTCCGGAGGAATCATTTTGGCGGCATTTCTATTTTTATTCAAAGATACCTTCCGGCTTGAACGTAGCTTGACGTATCAGGTTGCCTTGCGCAGGCGGGTCAGTGACCTCGAGCGCCTGAGACCTTCCAGTGACTCTACCGTCGGCGAACGCGGGCCTTCTAAAGAGTCTTCAGGGGTGGAAGCTTCCTGGCCGCGAAGGTCAGAAGGCGCCACTCATGATACACATGCGCCAAAGCCTCAGCCAGCGCTGACTGATCTCACTCTATCTTTCGCTGACATAAACCCGTTCCTGCCACTTTGGAAAATTATCCAACGCAAGAATAACCTCGCAATCCTATTGGCCAATGGTGAGCGATGTGTTTTATCGTTCGTCGGTCAGAAGCGCTGACGCGTTCAAATAGGTCTTCTGTTTGCGTTCAGCTACTGTTTATCTTACACATGCACACGCACGCTGACTTTGCACTACGGTTATGATTCGCTGCGCATCGGTCTTGTTCTCCTCTCTCTTGGAGTTGGTACGTCTATTCTCCATTGGGAATGCGGAATTAGGAACTTATGCAGAACAGGAAGTGTCAGTGGTAGTGTCATCGGTGGTCGCTGGTCGGATCGCGTTCTCACGAAGATGAAGGCACAGAACGAAGGAAAGTGGTACGCAGAAGTATGTACTTTATATTTCGAGGAAGAGGCGCGAACGCTGATTGCCGGCGATAGATGCGCTTACATAGCGCTACACTCGCCATGCTCTGGCTTCCTCCGTGTGTCATTGGATATGCTTGGGTGGTCGAGAAGCATGTCCACATCGCAGTCGTCTGCGTCATGCTCGCCTTGTCTGGATTCTTCTCAATGTGAGCAACTTCGACCTTCGAATCGTGTGCGATACTGATAAGCCCCAGTTGGATGTACACGAGTACGCTGGCGTATATCGTGGATGCAAACCCGGGTCGTTCTTGCTGTGCTGTAGCCACGAACAGTTCGATCCGTGGTACATTGGCTTTCATCTCGACTATGATCGCTGTTCCGTTGCAGGTGTGTGTTCGATGTCACGGTGTGATCTATCAAACCGTCCGACTGACGCGTCGCAGGATCTTGTGGGTGATGGAATTCTATACACTGCGTTTGCAGGTCTCCTCATCATCATGGAACTTCTTATCCTTTTGGTGATGTACAAGGGCGCATCGTGGCGCGAAGATTGCGAAAAAAGGGAGGAATTCGCGAATCACTGAAGGTCTATCAATATCGAATCACTTGGTATTTTTTGAGGTGTATTTCTAAACGGTATCGAAGGGTGTGGGCAAGTATGTATTTTTACGAAACTGCTGGTGCAGTTGAGGCTGCTTTGCTCAGTGGGTATATCCACCTGTAACCAATATTTAGAAGAAAGTAGAATTTGATTTAGATAGAGAATTGAATCAAGGAGCGTGTACATGTTATATTCAAGTGAACGAGTGGAAGTGTTGGTCAAAACTGGAATATATATTTAGGTGTCAGCGGAGTACAAAACCTACCAGATTCCCGACACCCACTCTTCCTCGCCCTTCGCGACTCAATTAATTGTTCGTCCTCAACACGTCGAGAAAATGCTGGTAAGTATTCCGTTCTTATCAAGTCTTGTCCCGACTTCTTTTTTGGTCGCTTGAGACCCCCAAACCGTGCTGAAACGCGTCCAAAATGTGACAAAGATTGGACAGGGGACGAAAAAATGGTATGTGTGGCCGTTTAAATCTAAATAAATAAATAATACTCGCACAAGTATATATAGAGATGTGTATGGCGGAGGGGTGCAACAACCCGCAGAAATGGACGGAGCGGGGTGCGAGAGTTCCGAGCGGAGTTCCTCTCACATACGGTCTGGGGAGGGGAGGATCACCCGGGCGTGAGAGGTGCGGTGCAGGATCAACAACTATGTTAGCATCAAGGATCTCTCCGGAAGGTGTCAGTGCTAGGGTTCGTGACTTTGTGGGTGCCGGCCTCCGAATCAGCGTGAACGACTGGACCTGGACTCACGTCTAGAACGGCGTCGACTCTGTGTAGTTGTCGATTGACCACACATGGACTATACATGATGTTGCGAAATTACATTCTATGATTTACAGATTTTCTTAGCTCCAACCCTGTTGACCTCCTGTGTTGGAGAAGCAATATGCATAGGGCCCTGGGCCACGCGTGCATGCGAGAGACGAATATTAATGACCGGCGATGATGGCTGGATCAAACATGCGTTTGTGGGTTGGTTCTACGAATCGATCTCAGATGCTAGCAGTGGGTGTGCGAGGTTATCTGATCAAGCCGATTACCATCACGGTGTCCAGCCTGATGGGGAGCGTAGGATGTGTTACGCTGGCACTTGGGCCAGCAGTACTTGAGATGGATGGTTTGTGGTGCCAAGGATATCCTCCACCGGTATTTCATTGCTACTAGTACTGGTACCCAGAGAGCTGAGCACGTCGTAGTACTAGTAGTACTGACTGGAACTGCGGCACTGCTATTGCTAGAGGCTAGAGCAAGGGTAGTTGCCTAAAAAGGGAAGAGGGTGGAAGTTGCCGAGTGGTGAGTGGACGTGTTTGGTATGAGACTGACAAGGAAGTCGACGTCGACGAGACCATCCAGTCATCCTCGCTTTTCTCTTGCTTTCCCACCACAAAGTCCCGACTGCGCTGTAGTGGGTCGTCCAATATTTGTTGTATCTACTCGACCCTTCCTATTGTACCTCACCCCGTAACCCATTTAACTTGGGCGTTTCTTTCCTTTGTCCTCTTCGCTCCAGAGTCCAGGCGTACCAGCAAGGCTTTGCTTGTTGTTTTCGAACCGCATACATATATCTATCATCTTGAGTCTATCCCCAATCACTCCTTCTCTCTTGATCACACCGACTCTTTATCACAATGGGTCAATCCGTCTCTCGTCGCCGTCCCCCTCCTACATCACCCACCCCTCCCCAACGAGAATCCGAATCCGAACCCGAATCTTTCCCCACCCCCCAGCAGCAACCGGGCCGTTCCCCATCTCTCCCTCACCGCCTCCTCTCATCACTCCCAAAGCCTTCCTTGAGAGCACGAACAACTCCGGCAACTCCCACGTCTGCGCAAACTACCGCTGCTTCAACAAGCAATACCTTGCCTATATCCCTTCCCATCGCTGAACAGACCCTCAGAGGAAAGAAGAGACGTTGGACGCTATCCAGGCGAAACAAGAGTTCCCGTGGTGATGACCCAGACCGTAGCCATAGTCATAATAGCAATCACCCTTCCGCGGAACAAGCTCACGAAGAGAATGTTCGTGCCGTCGACGAATTCGGTGTTATCTCAGATCGGGTGAACGAGAGCCAGAGTATTCCAGATAGCAATGCGAAGGGAAAAGCGAGGCAGGTTCAGTCTCCCAACGGTATAGACGAAGAAGATCCGATGACTAACCCAAGTCCCATCGCATCTTCGTCGAGTTCACCGCCCGCCGCTTCCTCCACCCCGCCACCAGTCCCCAACAACGACCACGACGAAAGCGAGGTCGTTATCGCACCGCCACAGCAAACAACATCATTGCCGATTGCAACCTCATTACCTACACAACCAGCGGCACCCCGTTTCATATCTCCCCTACCCATACCCGCACCCGCACCCGCACCCCAACCTTCACCCTCTCACCTGCAACCGTCAGCCCAACAAACGAACATCAATCCTCGACACTTCCCACCACCCGGAACCCTTGTCGTCGTTCAAGGCGTCGTACACACTAGCGATGTTCCACGTCCTTCAGAAGGCTCGTCCAGTACGACAGCCCCTTCAAATACCGCCGTCCCCACCAGCACGAGTCCGAATGCAAACAGTAACACAAACGGAAATAGGGACGGCAGGCCAACACGACCATCTTCTGTCCCTCCCAGATCTGGAACACGCAACCGTCTTTCAGGTATTCTGCCACGCCCGAGCAGCATGCTACCTGCCGTACCTTCCTCATCTCCCGTAGATGTTGGGACTGGCTCGAGTAACAATGGTACTCAAAGTGTGGAAGATACGGAGAGCAGGGACTCTGCAGAGGAAACCGAGGACGAAGGACGTGGGCACACCCATGGAGTCTCTATCGCCCAGGGACCCGTCGGCGCAAGCGGATTATCTGCGAGTAGCATCGATGTTTTAGGAACTCTGTTGAGGTGTGTTTTCTTTTCCCCCGTCACCTGGTTCCCCATCCATGGACATGTCATCAGACATCCTTCTTATGTTTCTCACCCGCTACATCATTTACCCCTCTGAACAGCGTCGCAGCAGCAGCAACAGCTGCATCCCTCTTAACGGGCTCGTCAGAGCCCATATTCTCATCTGGACTCACATCTTCTCCACCCCAGCCATCTCCCACCCCTGCTTCCCCTTCCTCAAATTTTACTCCAGGCGCCCAAAACGATCGCCCCCTCTCGCCAACGCCAACATCGGACGCGGGTCGTATGAGGCATGTGTGGAGTAGTCTTCGAGACCGCCTTGGACTAGGAGGTGGAGCAAATAGTTCCAGTACCTCAGCCAACGACATCACGCCAGGTTCAGGTGCAGGACAGGGTAGGGGATCACAGGGACCAGACATTGTAAGGCCCCGTGACGCGCGTGAGATCATGCTCGCTGAGATGGCGAGGGCGTTCAACCTGGGACTTGGACTCGGTGGGTCGGGAGCGAATGCTACCCCTGTCGCTTCTGCGAACTCGAACACAGCCGATGTTTCGGCGCCTGCTCCGACTGGACAAGGGGGTGATGGTACTGCAGAGGGAGAGGAGCCGCCACTCCCTCCCCCCGATAGCTTTGAGCGATTTTTGATGGATCTACAGACGGATCTTAGGGTCGCGTTGATGCAGGAACACGAGCCAAGCAATGTTGAAGATGGCTATGTTCCTACTCAACATGACGATGAAGGTGAAGAAGACGAGGATGATGATGGACCTATGCCTGAGCTACGGAGTGTATCTGATTCTGACTCTGAGGAGTTTGAATCCAGGCAGTTCGATAGTGATCACGACGATGAACTCGACCCCGAAGAGGGCGTGGACGAGGTGGACGAGGAAGAGGACGAAGAAGACGCGCACACCGCCCACGAGCAGCTTAGTGGTCGCACGTCTCCTGCGGTCTCTGCCCTTGGCACAGGTGCTCACTCTCCATTTGGTGTTCGACCTGGACTTTCCAGTAGAGCTGGGTCATTTTCCTCTTTCCATACCAGCGTCATGTCCCCTTCGGCGGCAATCACCCACCCTCACGTTGACAGTAATTCCACCGCCACCGATAACGATAAGGCCCAACACGTTGATGCTGTGCCCACGCCTCGCGATTCCGGTGTTGCTGTAGGTATAGGGTCTCGTGCTTTGGACCAATCAGACACTTTGGAAACGGGGTCCACAGAAGTGTTAGACCACAGGGAGGAGGCTGTTGTCGGTGCAGTGTCCAGTTTGGTAACTTCAAATGGGGTAGAAGTGGCAGAGTGTACTCATGCCGTAGAGGGTGCCGTGACTGTGCCGACACATGGATCCCAGGATCCCTCAAATGCAGCAGGGTCTGAGACTTCACTTGGGCTATCTTCCCTTCTTGGAACGTCGCCCTCGTCTGCTGGTGTTATAGCGACTGGTCTTGTCCCGACTTTGTCTACGGGAGTGTCAACGCCTTCATCCGCCCCCGAATCACCTGCGCAATTATTGTTGTCGTCGGCTCCTCCAGTATCCCATTCCAGGCCCGGTGCAGATACAATTGGACATCCATCTGCTACAAACGCAAACGAAGCAGACACAGCGATGCCTTTCCGTCTGCCATTCACCCCAAGTTCTGCCTCGCGCACCGAGCGTACACCGGGGGGTGGTATTAACTGGTGGAGAATGTATCGATTCCCGGCGATCACGTCTCCTGTTTCAGGACAACAGCAAGGACCGCAGGGCTCACAGTCACCGTCACATTCTCAATCCCCGTCTCGTACAGACGCACATGGCCCGAATTTCTCTTCTTCATCTTCGCCACGCACCGAGAGTCAGAATCAGCAAAGTGAAGTGGTGCTGCCTCGTGGAGAGGAGCGAGCCCCAGGCGTACTTAATGGGGTTCCTGCGCCTGTCCAAGGGCCTCCTCGATCTTCTGCTACGCCTACCAACATGCCTGAGACGGTATCTGCCTCTAATGCAAGCACCACCGCACACGCACCCGCAAACGGAACGGGAGCTGCCGGCAACGCAAATGGTCAAAACTCCACCAACGCCAACGCTAGCAGTGCAGAACACCGCGGTAACGTCGTCGTACCTGTTATCGTGGTTGGACTCCAGTCTGTCAACATGGACAGGCAACCGCATACACCCCATCCCCACGCACATCATCATCACCATCATCATCATCGCCACCACCACCAGCAGGATGACGCACAACCAACGGGTGACGAAGATGGGGAGGGCATGGACTTCGACGGTTTTGGACACCCGATGTCTATGCCTATGCACATCCCCGAGCCACCCGAGTTTCATGACCATCCGCACCACTCGCACCCATCACGACAGCAGCAACAACAAGAAGGCCAACAACAATCCCGCGGACGAACGTGGCAAACTCGTGCTGCAAATGCGTTTAGGAATTTGAGGCCTTCGAGGCGGAATATGGGTGCTGCCAGCCCACAGCCTGCGGATACCCCGGGTTCAAGGACCTTTTTGATCTATGTTATTGGAGGTGCGTGTCCGTCTCTTCCATCTGGTCCTGTTTGTTTTACTGGTCGGCTCTGAAACGTGTGCTGATGTTTGCGTTTGGTAGGGTACTACCCACCAGATCACCAGATCATTACGGGAGGGAACTTGGATTCTTTCGAGGCGCTGTGGTATGTCCATCGTTTGCCCACCACGTGCCCACGTATTTACTTCCTGCATTCAACAGGGAGCTCGCCGAGTTGTTGGGTCAAGTGAAGCCTCCTACAGTCTCCAAAGAAGACATCGAGAAGTCAGGACTCGAGATTATCAAAGCGTCCATGCTCGAGGAATACGAGAAACAGGGGCGTGTCGCGAACAATTGTATTGATCGAGTACGTGTGTGTCTGACGAGGAGCCATTACAACGCTAACCCGCCTTCCTTAATTAGTGCCTGATCTGTCTTGATGACTACGACCCGGAAGACGAGTTGCGTGTGCTTTCATGTAGACATACGTTCCATCAAGGGTGTGTGGACAGGTGGCTAGAGACAGGTCGTAATAATTGTCCAGCATGTCGTTCCAAGGTTCGTCTTTCTTTGTCCTAACATTCGTTCAGGGGCGCTGACCTACCGGTCTGTGTCTGTATAGGGTGTTAACGATGAGAATGCAACTGCAACTGCGGGAGCGAGCACGCCGACTTCTGCAACACCATCGGCACCGGCTGCTGCATGATAATTCGTTCTACACTCCTATAGGCCAATCCTTCATATTCACGTCACTTCATTCCCTCAGATCCAGACATTCACTCTTTCAATCATTTCCGCACTTTTACCAAAATAAATTCTGTCCGTTCAAAATCAAGAAACCCGCACCGTATCATGCCTCTTTTTTTCTAATCTCTTGTTCTCTTTCTCTCTTTTCCTGGCGTTTACATTCCGATGTCGGATAGCGCTTGGAACCTGCTATACGATATATCCACTGCCTAGTACGGTACAACCCTCTTTTCCTCATATCATATCAAAGTCAAATCCACATTCAATTTCCACATCTCAGCCTCAGGCGTGCTCATTCCTCAGTTTTTGTCATTTTGTGTACCGTTATTAAATGTGGCATTGTAGAAAACGAAGGACTCCGAATCGAATAACTTATCCGCAAAACCATATGTATGGGCTTCAGCCAGACGATCCATTCCAACGAATGAGACGTATAATGGTCCCCAATACTAACAGGTATGTATAGGACTAGGGTTGAACCACTCATGCTCGCCTTGCGGTAAAGCCAGCCTCTTTGAGTTTCGCCAACAGCTGGTCGACGTTTTCTACCTATGTTTCAGAATATATTGAAAATTTGTGAAAAGAAACGGCACGCAAGGAAACGCACGGACCTTGCCACCACCGACACGCTTTGGAGGCTCGGTGACCTTGATAGTTTCTAGGCGGTGAGTAAGGTCTACACCGAGATCTGCGGGCGTTAGTTTTTCCGTGGGTTTCTTTTTCGCTTTCATAATGTTGGGTAATGATGCGTATCTGGGTTCTGGGGTAAACGAAGATGAGACTTGCACGTCGACAACGTGGCCATGACATACCATTGAGTCTAGAGTGGCATCAAGTTAGCCAAGTCCGCCGAGGTCTAGAAGGCTCTTCAAGCACTCACCGAAGATCCGTTGTCACCACCACAGGTAATTTACACCTAAGCTCTTCCAGCCCTCCATCGATCTCCCTCGTGATATGCGCGACCTTCTTCTCAGCGTCGATCTCCACCTTGCTCGCGAACGTTGCCTGTGCCCAGCCCATGAGGCCTGCGAGCATCTGACCTGTCTGGCCCGCATCGTCGTCGATGGCCTGCTTGCCCATGATGACGACGTCCACGCCCTCCTTCTGGCGCTCGATGATGGCTTTGAGGGTCTTGGCGACGCCGAGGGGCTCCGGGGAAGGTGCAGACTCGGGGAGCTCGACGTGGATGGCGGAGTCGGCACCCATGGCGAGTGCGGTGCGGAGCGTCTCGGCGGATTTGGGGGGACCAATGGTCACCACTTTAATGGACTTGACGGCGTCCTTTAGGCGTTCACGTATCCGGACTGCTTCTTCCACCGCTGAAAGTGCAAGGAAGAGGGAAACGTTGTTAGTCGTACGGCACCTGTCAAGACCTGGCATGTTTGAACCCGGCACGCACCAATCTCGTCGAATGGATTCTGTGAGCATAGTTAGGCAAAAGGTACGATGCGAAGAACGGAGAAGTGGACGGTACCATGGAATGTTTGACATTGAGGTCGATACCTGTTTGCTCCGGGTTGACGCGGATCTTGACTGCATAGTCTACTGCCCTGTTGGGGTATTATTTTCTCAGTTGATTGTATCTGAGCTGGAGGATAATTACCGCTTCACTGGGACGAGTATATTGAGCAGGCGTACAGCAGAAGGTCTCATCCTCAACGTTGGTAGGGTGAGCAAAGCGTGCGCGTGAGGTCTGGAACGGCCCACTTGTCGGAACTTCGGCCGGTTTCCGTAAGTCATCCGCGTGATTTCAGATCTGCCAGCCTCCACTGGCAGGTGCACTGGTTGCAAGTGATCACCATCACAGAATTCGAAGAAGTACTAACGCAACTTTTGCCATATGCATGTCTAGATGATTTTCAAAAATCCTGTGATATCGAGAAAATGAAACACAAGGATCAACGCATGTATGGTAGTTCCGGTCGCAGTGCCATTAATTCAGGTCAGTACACAGTCGTGACTCACTCGCAGCCTATGGATGGCAAGGGGTTTCACTAAAAACCCTTGTGCTACCATTCTAAGAATCCCTAGCATGGTGCACAGAATGGCTTGGAGTGAGTGAATGCTCAGTTCATGTTTCTACATATGTCTTACCCAGCGAATTCACTGGCAGCCCCTACCATTAAGACGGTGGTGATGGAAGTGCTTGATACTGACGGTATGTGACTTTCGAATGAGTACAACCAGTTATGTTTCAGAGCGGCTTGGTTCCAGCCTGACTCGCCCAGGCACTATGGTGCAGTGAAGTGACCGAAGGAGTTGTCATCCAGCGACCCTCAAAACTATTTTCTTCGCCTTCTCATGGCAAGATGCCAGCTCTAGCCCTTGCTTGTTTCACCATCAGCCTCTTCTTCGGTTCTCCCGCCTTCCTACCAGTGAAAGATACTACCTTAGTGTAGTATCACAAGGCTGAGCGCTCAAAGCAAAGGTCGACTCCTGGGCCAAAACAGACAGTACCATTCTAGCGAGTGGCAAGTCATAATTGTGTTTTATTGCTTGGTGCACGTCCTAGGCAGCCAAACGGGTTCATGACGATCAAGAGCCATTGGTGCCTCTCCTACTTGCACTGGTGTCTTGGAAAGTACCGCTGCATGGCTCACAGCCGTCATAGTCCTCAAGGGTCCTTCAACGGCTCTTTTCTTGCTGTCCCCCTTTCCCTCGTGCAGCGCAACGGACAAGGAAGATATCTCCGGGTCCAGAGGAATGAAGCGCGGAGGTAAAGAACAACCGTCGCCAAATGCGACTTGCGGGCTGAGCCGACCAAGAGAGCGGAGCCACTGGCCAACTGCCGCAAGAGACGTGCGCACTTCCCATGAGCCTCCTTCCTGTAGAACGTATGTATGAGTATCATGGTTTTTGGAAGATGGTAACGTAAGACGTACTGTGATTGTTTTTGCTAATGCAGCATGAATACCAAATGCGAGCAGGTACCCGGCGCAATGGTCAAGGGCTTGCAGCGGGAGAGCCTTTGGTCGCGGTTTTCCCTTTACCTCCTCTCCCGAGAAGGCGGAGAATGCCTCTCCTTCCGCCCAATTCCATCCTGTCGCTGTTTGCACGAGAGAGTCGAACTAGCGATAGTGGTCAGAACAACAGGCAAGTGATATGGTTAGCTGGACAAACCCCTCGTTTATCCTTCCATGGACCCTCCCAGCCGTAGGCAGTCAAGTTTGCACAGACAATACCAGGACGCAACTTGGCCAGTTCTCTCGGCCCGAGACCTTTCTCCTCGAGGCCGCCTGGACGATAAGCCTGCAAAAACACATCTGCCTCGCTGGCAAGCTCCACCAACTTATCTCGATCACGAGTCTGGGTAAGATCCAATTGAGTGGTTCGCTTCCCTCTAGAAGTGTCGATATCCAGTAGTGGTAAGCTCGGAAGGTTCGGGGACGTAACGAGGAGAACATCGGCACCATGTGCTATAGGACAGTCATGATAGTCACTCTTACCACATTACTTGGGCCCCGGGGTGAACCTTACCAGCGAGACAACGACCGCAGACTGGACCCGAAAGTATCCTACATAGATCCAATACCCTGATTCCCTCCAGAGGGCGCTTGGCTGCTGGATTCATTTCCCTCTTTGGGGCCTCCCCGATTTTCACAAGGTAAACAGGCGGTGTATTGATTAGTGCAGAGGCTTGCGGGTGTTCGTCCCACTCTTCGAATGACCTGTAAGCGGAGACACACATGTTCTGTCTAGCGGCCTCTTCTTCGAATTCCTCGGCGTTCCACCGCATGAGCGCACCTTGTATTGATTCTCGCGTGGGCTCACACCCGAGGATTCTCAAGATCCCGTCTCGGTGGCTAGGGAGCTAATTGGTTAGTCACGCCAAATCGGAAATCGAAGAAATACTTGCTGAGGAAAGTTAGTATGGAGGCGCACGCAGCCATCGTCCTTGGTCTTGTATAATCCTGCAAGTGGGTCCCATAGAGGAGTCGTAGGAATTTCACCATCGACGGTGTACCAGGATTCGCTGCCTAGCCGCCGGCTCATGAACACAGCGATGCACAAGGGATGGGAAGCGGTACACTCACATGTCTCAAGCACAGCATGTCGAGCATCAACGGTGACTTCTTGCATAACGCCTGTCCTAAGAGAATGGAAGTGTGCTGCTCCGAGACCTGACAGACCGATACATGTCTAGGCAATGTAAGCCTAACGTTATCAGATCGAGGAGACTGGCAATATTCACCTGAGCTGCGCTGCCGAGCTTGAAAGACGACTGGATGACATTGTTAGGTTGTCTGCTGAGGGTTAGGTGGGACAACACTTCTTCCGGAAACCCATTGGCGAGCCAAAGAGCTCTCGCAGGCGCATACTCCGAGTCTGTCCAATCACTGGAGTGAGCCATAGCTCGGGAACGCGTTGCCGGTTCCCAGAAAAAAGGTACTACGGTTTGTGACAATATGGCTGCTGAGAGCTTTCTCTGCTAGCGGGAAGTGGAAAAGGAACAGCAAAGCATGGTGATCAAACCTCAGAGTTTAAAACAGAAATCGGGTAACGCACCAAGGGTCGCCAAATATCTCCAGCGAGAAGGTTGTGAACTCGGAATGTCCGAGTCTCCGAGCCACATATGGCACTGGGTCAAAGTAATGCCAGTGGCTTATCTGCCCGGTATAGTACGGCAGGAACCTGATACTGGCTTTATGATATCGCGGCAAGCTCTGAGCTCTGAAGCGATTTCAGTGCACAGCAAGTCAGACAACTCACGACATTAATTCAAGATAGAACGGCCTCAGAGTTGCCCGAGGCCGGTGACCTGGCATTCGCGATGGCGCCAGAAATTCACGACGAACCAGAAAGGAAAGCCTGCCAGTGCGTAGTAACGCTTGAGGTACATCATGATCACGATTGTAAGTACAACAACCTCACAAAACTATAGTTTCTGCACAAAGAAATGAGAACAGCGAAAAGAGCAGGCAAGGTGGAACTATCCAACAAGAAAACTCTGTAAACTACGCAAACGTATTTGCAAGTGAAAGGTGAAAATGGAGCTACACTGCTAAGAAGGGCGAACGAATTGATAAAGCCTAACCTCCAGGGCACAGGCCGGAGGAGGTGAATGCGGAGAGATGTCTAGGGGAATGCCGCTGCTGTCGGCCAGCTTCGCAGACAAAGAGAAGACGGTAACGGGCGTTCGGAGAGTCCCAAGCCTGGAAAGGTGATGAATAATCAGCCCGACTAAGGAGTGCCTTTGAACGTGATTTACCTGAAAAACGACTCAAGGCCTACTCTTTCAAATGACCATTAACACAGCGCAGATTGAAGAATTATTACGCTACGCTTCTGCCACAGGACACGAGCGGGGGACAGGAGCGGGAGGGGAGGGTCAGGCTTTCAGGTCTGCCTTGTAACGGAATTGACCACCAAGCCCAACCTAATGGCTACGGACGGCTGGAGAGGAACGCGAAGGGTGGGCTACTGATCTACCCGCCACGACCGCTGCCAGAAAGGAGGTGGAAAACTGGGGAACCGAGTCACAATACGACTTTCCGCATCTGCGGGTAGCCATACCTGACGGGTCTTCTCCCACCCGACGACGAATAGGCCGCTCCCCCCTAGCCATCGCCAGAGCATAAGTCACGGGCCAAGGACTTTCCGACGTCCACCTCATTTAGATACTTCCCAGCCCCACGCACAAGACGCGACAGGAGACCCTGCCACCAAGGTACCTGGCACTGACGAACCATACGGGGGATAATACGCCAAAGCCTCCTGTGACAACACAGTGCAAGTAGGGGAAGCATGCCTGTTAACCTAGACAGAAGAAAAGCCCCCGATCCCACAAGTTATCAGGTCGGGGTGGACGTTCTTCGACAGCCTTTCCCGTCAACCCGAAGGTGTCCGGTACTTAACTACTGAACACTGTCCACCCCTACCTTAGCGCGGCCCGAAGGCCGCAGGTGCGTCATAAGGGGCAGGTTGCAATGCGAAGAAAGAACCTAACGTACCATCTGTCGAGCACGTCCAAACAGTGCCTGTCTGTTAGTAAGGCATGCATCCCTTCCTTGACTGTGCGCCCCAACCACAAGGCGTCTTGAATGGCGACTATCCCAGAACGGTCCGCGCGGACCAGACACCTCCCTGATTGTAGGAACTAGCAAGCTACCAAAAGAGAGCGAACATCGGGATATCCAAGAGCCATGGTGGTGCGCTCCAATTTGCGATGACGTCCGCCGAAGCCCTGTCCGGAAGCCCTGTCGAGGGTGAATGATTCAGAAAAGACACAGCCTCGATCAGGACAATCTTCACACCATCATGTCCTCCATAGTCGTGCAGATCCGGATAATCAAAGCTGGAATGGAACCTCCGACGCAGTAGCATGTAGCGAGGTTGCGCTAACCAAATGATAAATAACAAAAACGAGTCAATCATGCTCGTGAGACTCACCAATCAATCTAGAGGTGTTTGATGTCGCGGTGTAGCTCGTACCAGTATAAAACGAAGAAATGAATAAGGTAAAACAACACGGAAGAACATCCAAACAAAGAAAACGAAGGGAAAAAAGGATGCAGTGAAGAGAACATGAAATCAAGCAGGAAGTAGCATAGGGTAGGTTGGATAATGAAAATATGTGAGCTTGTCAAGAGACTTTTGTTAGAAAGTGCCTAGAACCGAGATAATCGATGGAAGGGTACTACAAACAGGAAGAGGGTAGGCTCGAGACACCCACTCTACGGAGATATATGTCAGAGAAGGTGGGCACACACGTAGACAAGCATTCTCACTGCTCTACGAGTTCTGTCCCCTAAGTGAACCAAGTTCCTGACGTGCCAGAGTCGCTTGGTGGACCCCGAGTCCACGGGGGGGCGGTGTTTTGCGGCCAGCACTCCATGATTCGATGTACTGGAGAAGCCCTAAGAACCGTGATGTCGGGCCAGTATATTTCTCCTGCACTGCAATATTCATCCGGCACAACCTCCTGTGCGGGATGCTCAGCAGGGTTCCGCAGATGGAAAACTGCTAAGTAGTTCAATTGGCTGACGAATAGTGCGATATAGGGAGTTGGACATGAAGCAATACGAACTTCTGACGGAATGTTCATGTCACTGGAGCGTCGATGGAGACAACACGCTCCGCCCATGCACAATGGACACGGGATGTTTGCGTGTGGCAAGCTTGCGCGGCGGTGATGACTGGTGAGAGTAAGCACACCATACGTTCATAGGGGTGGCTGCGCACCAATGATAACGAACAGTGAAGTAAAAGAAATTGCTACACGGAGGGAAGCAAGACCATCACTGGGTACTGAGGGAGGAGATGAAGGTGAGAGGGTGAAAGACGGGAAGGACACGAGTTCTTATATCATGTCTACGGGACGTCTGAAGCATGTAGGCTTGATCAAGTGATTAGCACTGTCGGACAGCGGAAAAGGGCACGTTTTGAGTACTAGCCGAAATGAGGCGTGCGTGTATGATGCTATGCACAAATGCCTCGAGGCATTCAACCAGGTTACTCACTCGTACTGAGTACTGAACGCTGAGCGCTACGTATATGTACCTACAAAGGAATGTCAAAGGATACATGTCAAAAAAGAAAATATCTGATAGTTCACGGCGCGCGGAGGCCATTGTC
This sequence comes from Paxillus ammoniavirescens, assembly GCA_014904835.1. Lineage (NCBI taxonomy): Eukaryota > Fungi > Basidiomycota > Agaricomycetes > Boletales > Paxillaceae > Paxillus > Paxillus ammoniavirescens. The sequence goes on from MU120912.1 coordinate 117,104, forward strand.
TTGCAGTGAGATATCCTCAAAAGCCATTAGGGTAGTTCAGTATAGGAATCGACTGTCGATTTGGGGTCGATTTGGCCGTCGATTTGGACACAATTTTTTCCCGCGGAAATCACGGAAAACGGTTTTGTAGATTGACATACCTCGATTTCAGTGGGTTTTGGAGGTCGTTTTGGAGGTGGATCTCGCACTGTTCTCGTCGGAGTCTCAAAATGTAACCCCCTGCACAGGGCACCAACATGTACAGAAGCTGGATTTTTTCAGTTTGGCTGATGTTACAACAAAAATGGTGTGTGGGTCACGGAATCTTTTGGCGCGGGTGCCTTTTGGGTATGGTTGAGGTATTCGGGGCCCAGGTGAGTCGATTAGGGTACCGGTGAGGCGTTTGGCATGCTGGTGTTATCCCGAAGGTAGCGGGTACGCCACTCAGGTTTGCCGTGTAGGTGCGGCACGTCACGGTAGGGTGTGGGTGGGCGTGGTGGCGGCGTCTTTGACGTGTTTGAAGGGCGCCCATGGTGCACTGGACTTCGCAGGCTTCGTCTGGGACTCGCGAGTCGCCGTTGATGATTTCGGTCGTTGGAAACACGCTGCGATTTCACGGTAGGCCCTCATCGTAGGTACACAGAGACGCGTTGACGTGTTTCAAACTCAGACGTTGCTGCCGAGAGTTGCCGGAGCTGGTGAGCGAAAGCGACTTCGACGATTTCACTTTCGATTTCGAAGCCAAGGTGTCCAAATCGACGGCCAAATCGACAGCCAAATCGACCCCAAATCGACAGTCGATTCCTATACTGAACTACCCTATTGAAAGCATATCTCTTTCGACGACTTCGGTAACAGATGGCCGAATTGCGGATAAAACATAAGCATTGTGCCGTATTATTCGCTTCGTGCAACGAGCTAGCTAGATGGTAGCTACCAACGAAAGTACTAGCAGATGGAAAACAACTATGCAAGTTGGCACGTGACTGCGACGCGTGTTCGGAGTTTGGAAAGACCAGAGTTGCTCAGAATTCGCCGCCGTTCAGTGTTAGAGTCTTTTACTCCAAGCTCACCTTATCCTCGCGGTTGCATCCCAGTTCCCAGTTGAATCTACGGCGACCGCTGATCGTCAGATAGAAACTTTCTGCTGACTCAGACCATTCCAATCTCAACTTGCTTGACCCGAACAATGGCCTCAATCGCATCTGTCACAAAGCAGATCGCAGCCCTTGAAATCTCTTCCAAAAAACAAACCAATGCGACTCGCCCAACTCATTCAAAACAGCCAAGTCAGACAAACGTCGCGAAGCTCCTCACCAAATTTGCAGCCCCCAATCCCGCACCAAAACCGACACAACCATCCGCACTCCGAAACCAGACAAATGCAGAGAGCAGAGCAGCCACACCACCTTCTCCCACAAAACCTACCGCTAAACCTACAATTGATATCGGAAAGTATGACGGTGGCTTAGAAATTGATAATGAGAAGAGGGGCGAGAAAGTATACGGAGAGGCTGCTGAAGAACTCGCGCTCGATTCCAGCGTGTCAAGGTATATTACCATCGTTCTGCCGTTACGGTCCATCTCAGACTTCCACACAGAACACGACCAACCCGTGAATGGAACTTGAACTCGTTTGACATTGGCCGTCCCCTCGGCAAGGGAAAATTCGGTCGCGTGTACATGGTTCGAACTAAATGCGAGCCACATTACATCCTCGCTCTCAAGTGCCTCTACAAATCGGAGATAGTACAATCGCGCGTCGAGAAACAAATTCGTCGAGAGATCGAGATTCAACAGAACCTCCGCCATCCGAACATCCTCCGTCTCTATGGCTACTTCCACGACGATAAGCGCATCTTCCTCATGCTCGAATTCGCAGGCAAGGGCGAGCTGTACAAACAACTGAGCAAACATGGATGCTTCTCTGAGAAGCGAAGTTCGAGATATATCGACCAGATGGCGGATGCACTGCAGTATTTACACTCCAAACATGTTATCCATAGGGATATCAAACCGGAGAATCTATTGCTGGGTATCAACGGCGAGCTGAAGATCGGGGACTTTGGGTGGAGTGTCCATGCTCCTGGAAACAGGCGAATGACGCTCTGTGGCACACTGGACTATCTCCCGCCAGAAATGGTAGAGGGGAAGGAACATAATGAGAAAGTGGACTACTGGGCTCTGGGAGTGCTCACATATGAGTTTATGGTCGGAAACCCACCGTTCGAAGACAGAAATAGCGTCAACGGTCAGTGTTTTTGCTCCAGCCATAAAAGCACCAGTCTCATTCTTTCATAGCTACATATCGACGGATAGCGAAGGTGGATCTCAGGATACCTTCTCATGTCTCACCCGAAGCGAGAGACCTCATCTCGAAGGTGCGTCGAACTGTTCTGTATTTGCAGGTGCCTCTGTTGAGTTCTGCCTCCGTAGCTCCTGAAATACAACCCAGAAGAACGACTTCCGCTGTCTGAAGCTTCTCGGCATCCTTGGATTGTGAGGTACCGTCCCAAGGGGACTTCGAGAGGGGGAAGTGAAGCGTAATTTCTTTGTTTCAGTAGAGTCTGCTCGAACATTCCATGGACCTGTAGTGCTTCTTGGTTTCAGTGTGTACGTACCATGCTCTTTCCGACTTTCAACACCTATGTATGGCCAATTGCCCTTTGCCATGATTGTTCTACCATATGTTGAGAGAGTCACTAGGCAAGGAGGGATGGTGTATTTCGATCCATACGCTTCCCCAGTGACCCGAGGTATGTTTGGCCCCAACCTGGAGCCAGACCTGGCGATAATTACTCCTACGCGGTATGGATAGGGAGCGCTCTCGGCGAGGATGTATGGCGTAGTGTATCTTCGACTTCGAGCCATGAACAGCGGGGAGCAGGAGGGGAAGTAGCACGTAGGACTGAAGTATATCATTTACAAACTAGAGACAAGACACAGAATTTATTGGCGTCGTGAGGTGAAAAACGGAATTTTTCACTACCTGGTCAGGGAAACCTTGTAATCCATGTCACGGTCGCTTACGTTTTACACTGGAGGAAACCTCTCCGAAGGCGTTGAGCATCATTTATTCCTTGGCAACGTTCGGAACGAACAGCAGAAACATCGAAGTGTCTAGCTACCTTGCGCAAGCAGTCACACCTGAAAGAGTTGAGCGGTTTACCAAGACCAATGGAGAAGCAGTCACCTGTAATGTGTGAGTGAGGACATGTCTGCGCGGATGCGGTTGTGACCCTGGATGGGCCCAAGGCAATGGCGATCTGCGCAAGGATCATGAACACCCATATGTTAGAAAGAGGACCTTGTGGACATCCATCTTTGTCCCACAGTTATTTCCGAGAAACGGGCTTGATTTCTTCAGGAGTAACGGCATCGATAGCACTCTCGATCTGCTTGGGTGTCGAGCGACGCCCGGCGGTAATGAGCTGTCGACCGGTATCCTCAGCGATGACAGTAATTCCGTCGAGGCTGAGGAGGCTGGCTTTGAGTTGACTCTTGGCCTGTTCGACCTCAACGTCAGTGGGTGCGTTGGACATACGTGTCCATCCCTTGAGGGTAAAGTGGGTCACGTCGTCAAGGTTCACGAGGTTCTCCAATACCATGTAAATACCCCAGAGTCAAACATCCGAGTAAGATGTAGAGAAACACATGAAGCTGTTAGCGAGGGCATTGGAGGAAACGATGCGAGAAAGGCGGGACGAGAGCAGAGGAGATGTCCCCCAAGAGCGGTCCCAGCTACCCATGATATTGCATCACGAGCATAGGGGGTAGTCGGGAGAGCTCCAGCCCACGCCCTCGAAAGCGATGGCGAGCTGTGCACATGGGAGCTCATCATCCTGAATACGGACTTCAGAGCCAATAAAACCCAACCGAGGGTGTGCAAGCCTTCCAATGGGCGAGACAGGAAGAGAGGAGAAATGCTTTTCAGCTAGTTGTGCAAGCTCGTGGTGGTAAACACCACCTCCTGCGCCGCGGCCTACAAGAATCATGCGGTGAGGGGAATAGTTGGTCTTGATGTAGTTGGAAAGATCCTCCCGTTTGGTTGACAAGATATTAGCTTTGGGGCTGAAGATCGTCCGGCCGCTGATGTAACGGAAGGATCAGGAATACCTTGGAAGGCGACGAGACCCAAGTGGCCAAAGACAACCTCTTCAAGTTGCTTTCAACCCCCTGCTATTCACGGAGGATAACATCCCATCCGCGCTCTACTGCAGTGCTTTCAAACCTGGAGTTTGGTAGGATGTCACTGACTATGCCCACGACATTTGTGAGGTCTTTGCGGAAGCTCTTGGTGTAATAAACGGTCTGTTCGCGGGAGGTGTATGCATTAAAATGTACACCAAGGTTTTCTACTTCAAGCTCAAGAGCGCATCGGCTTCTGCAGCCAGTACCCTTAAAAGCCATATGCTCCAAAAAGTGAGCTGCGTCGTTGGTTTTGTCGGTCTCTGTGCAAGAGCCAGCACCTACCCGGATGCCTACCGTCGCAGTCTGTGTGTGGGTGGGACTCGGTCGCAACTGTGAGACCATTTGTCGGCGTCGTCGTTTCGGTGATAGCCCGAGGTGCCGGGATGTTCACAGCCGCGCCGCGAATGACCGCGAAGGCCACTCAGTGCAAGTTTCGTCGGTCTTTCGAGCTTCTGAGTGCATCCTTTGAGCACTACTCACAGGATCGCGAGCTGCGTTCCTGAGGGTACGGGTCCGTACGACCCAGCGATGCCGACAACGTTTGAGAGACCATTCGGAATGAGACAAAGTGAGCAGACGGAGTTAGCCGGAGTCACTCACCGTAAACTGTATTTTGGAGAACTTTGGTCAGGCAAAAGTTAAACTTGGGCCTGTCAGACTGGACAACTGATGTTTTCTTTTCAGTGTGACTATATTCTCCGTCATAGCCTTGTAATGCTCCAGACTAAGATCCATGCCTGCTCTCCATCACCAGACTTCATCTCCCTCAGTACGGTATCAAGTTTTACGCTGTTGGATGAGAAGACTGGGCCATCGATATGCTCGAGGTTGCGAACGGTGTCGTCATTCCCGCTCGTCATTCCCGAGTCCCCCACCCATAGTTCTTTCCAGCTTTCTGGATCATGACAAAACATTGTTACTTCCTTGCCAAGGATCTCACTCGCAAGAACACCCTTTTCGGGCTTTGCTACATGAGAGCCGAATATGATGCTGCCGCTTTGAGGAGACAGAAGGCATCCCAAAGCATGCGCGAGTTGGCGCTGATTTTTCTCGGAGAAAAGCTTCAGACAAACAGTATCGGCTTCGTTGAAAGCAAGCGACGATCGATCCGAGACTTACGTGGAAGAACGAAGTTGCCCAAATCACTGATACCTTTCCGTGCAGGTCGTTCAATACACTGATGTTAGATAGGTCCACGGGCGCTGGAGGTTCCCGACCGCCCGCGATAGGGGAAAGGAACATTGGGTCGAGGGCATCGCCAGCAACAAAGGTTGCCGGGAATGACTCAGGACTAGACCTGAAGAGTATGTGTCCAAGTTCCCAGAGCTCTGAAAATCAGTAATTTGAGATGAGTATGACAGGAAATTAGCCCGTTCAAAAGCTTGGCAGTGCAGACAAGCTTAGCAAGGCTCACCTGGCTTCAGATCCGATGCGACAATCTGCTTCGCCGGGAAGCCATCGGCCGCAGCTTTGCGTGCATCGTTGCCAACTGACACTCGCCTAATGAAGTTCGGGAACGTGATGCAAAACACTAGACGTACAGCAACATCCAATATCAAGGAGCAAAGCTCCCTCGCGCTCCTGTCCCAGCTTCAGAATTTGTTTGTAAGCTGGCATCTTCGATATCTTCAGTCTTTTGCACATCAACAGAGTCTCAGTCGTCACTTCGGTAATCCTGCGTACCACCGCGACCATACCTTGTGAAGTTGAAAGCGCGTATGCAAGGGTAGGGAGCCACCTGGAAAGAGCTCGACGTCACGGTCTGCTATACCCGTTTGAACGGGACGTTACTCACAGCATACGCTCGTGCTTGCACACTCAGAATGTGGTTCTTGAGTTCGTCATCATTCTGGATACCAATTTCGGCTTTGAGGAACGCGAGAGATTCAGCATCGAGTTTATAGAGACTGGGATCCAGTGCGGATTTGACTTCGTCCAAGGTGTTGACCATGTTGTCACTTCAAGTTGAGTGGCTTGATCAGCTGAGACAGAGACACTAAGTCCTCTGAGTCACCCTAGGCTTAAACCCCTGTCCTGCACACAGCCTTCATTGGTACTTCGCGTCAGCTCAAATCCTTGTCTGCACTCGCCGTCCTCTACGGATTGACTGATAGTAGCGGGTCGACTTGCAGCCACTTTCACGATATGTGGGGTGCGTCAGCCTTGGACTAACTTCTCAAGCTAGATTTTTTCCAAAGGGGTTCCATTTCGACTGTGTTCATTCAAATATAACTATCCTAGTGTAAATCGAGAACATCCACAATCGATCGAGATATGATGCACATTAACAGGTGCGTGACCACCAGCAAGAAGGAATCGGAGGAGGGCTGGGGATGGGTGGAGGTGTCCACCTCCTCGAGTTCGTCGAAGGTTGTGCTCCCCCGAGAGCGGTCTCAATAGTCGTCGCCAACTCTTGCAGCTCAGCCGGGTCGTAGGATCTGCGTGAAAGGCACGTAAGCTACCCAAGTCTCAACGGCCGTCGGGAGAGCGAAACTCACGGCAGGAGAGCCTCCAGAGCATTCGCGTCGTCTTGGGTCACAACTCCCGCCTGAACAGCTTGGCTAAGGAGCGACTCGATGGTGGAATCATCCACTTCGCGCTTTGTTGCTTGACTTGCAATGTCCAAGTCCCGCTTGCAGGTATGGGACCACCAGCACGAAGGAATGGGAGGTGGGCTAGGAATTGGCGGAGGAGTCCACCACCTCTTTGCCTGCGTGCTAACTGTAGGAGTGGGGAGCACGTTGTTGATGTCAGAAGCCAAAGCATCCAGTAAACTTGACAGATCTGATGGATTCGCTCTAGAGTGGGAAATCAGAGTGATCCACATGCGCAACTGGAAATTATTTACTCAGCTAGCTCGTTTAATAAGTTAGCGTCGTCCCGAGAAATGATGTTGTGACTGAGTGCCTCATTGATGAAGTTCGGAACCTCCGCTTTGAGATCCCTCTTGCTCGCAGCAGTCGAAGTCGGGGTGGGAGCAACACTAGCGCTGGTGGAGTTGGTCCCGGAATTGCCACCTGCGTTAGGAAGCAGGGACCTGATATCCGTCACAAAAGCGTCAAACAAGAGCTGAAGGTCCTGAGGGGATGTCAAGAGCCTGTCCGCCTATTCAGCATTCCTCAAAAACCACACCTGACTTGACACCTACTGAGGGAGCTGGAGAAGCGTGTTTGCTTCGTCCTGAGTAATGACGCCTTGTTGCACAGCGTTGATGACGAGATCATTGATCTCAGTCCCGATGTCCTGCCTTTTGCAGCTGCGGCTCCACCAGCAGGATGGGATAGGAGGGGGGGTAGGGATCGGGGGAGGAGTCCACCACCTCTTGCCCACAGATTTCTTATCTCCATGCCACCACGAAGGGATTGGGGGTGGTGAGGGAATGGGAGGTGGAGATGGGATAGGAGGCGGAGTCCATCTAGCTTTGACTGCCTTGGACGCTTTGTAACTAGCACAATATTAGCAATGAATCACTGGCCTAAGTCGTGCGCCAACTCACGGAACAGGAGCAGGTGCAGAGAAGACAGGGACCACAGCAGCGGTCATGAAAACGACGGAAAAGGCAGTAAATGAACGCATCGTGTGGGATGAATCTGATTAACGATTATGGTTGCAAAGATTAGCTTAGATGGTCGTGAACGTTGGATAGTCCGTCAAGGAGCTGAGTTAATGAAAGAACACAGAAAAGGGCTAGAGAGATCCAAGTCGTCAGCAACTCATCGTGAAGGCAGCTTGCTCAACTTACTAGCCAGTACCCGTGAGCCAAACGAAATGGAAGAAGAAGGCTGCTGAAACGTGGCTGTAGCGTCGGCATTTATACTCTGCCAGCCCATTGCGGTGCAGATTTCGGGCCCATCAAGTGTTGACAGACACAGCCAGTCCGCTTTGTACATCAAAGATCGAAAAACCACCGATCCACAGCCCCGCACTAGCATGTGGCTGCAAACAGCGTTTCAGACCTTATGTGCTAGTTCTTGCACATGTAGTTCCCTTGGGAATGATCATTGCGGTGCAGGTGTTTGATGGTAAGTTGAGCGCGAATGTGATACATATACATAAGGCAGTGAAACCCTTCTGATTTTCGAAACCATCCGCGCTGGAATGCTATGCAACAGCGTTATGTGTGTGCTAAGCTTAAGTATACAACTTAGAGCCAAGAGGTTGCCAGATCTAGTTAACGTTGATCGATTCTGAATTTCTGGCCAGGTATGTGCATGAAATATTCGGTGGATAAAAGTCGTCGAGGGGCGGGGAGGTACTCCTGCTGGCATGTCAACAATGTCCAGAATCAATGACCGTTGGTGATCTACTGTGCCAGACCATGTCTATCAGTACAAATTTTCATAGTCGATCCACTTGGCCTTCTCAAGGAACACCCCCTCGACAGTTAAGTTTTCCGTGTCGGCTGAATCCAAAATATCCTCAACGGGGACACGAGCAATGTTGTTTCCGCCCGGACCTGCGATTATCTTGAACCAGAACACCCGTGAAATACATGTACCATACCACACCCAGCATACCCAGCACAATATGCGGTGTTTGCAATGGCCGCCCTGTTGAAAACTTGTGTTAAATTGCTCCATATGCATCAGTTTATACATACCTTGCGCTGTCAGTAGGCTCGAAACCGGCAGGTTGTATACTGTGCGTGTCAAAATCTGACACACAATAGTTGCCAAATCTTCCAAGGGCGACCTGGTGATTGGCCACCTGAACTGTGTTCACGAACGAACCCTATAGTGCCTAACCAGCACGATAGCAGTGTGACGACAGTGGCTTGGCACCAGGTGGTTGCAAAGGACGGATTAGCTCTGATAGCTCTGGGTATCCCTCGTGGAATTTGGAGGTTCACAGAATGATTCCCGAATCGGAGATGCCACGCCCAGTAACGATTGCCAAGTGATAAAGCCACCTCCACAGGCCAAGTTGGCAGGCGTGATTGATTGGAACCACCTGCCAGTGCGCCAACTACAAGCCAATGAGTCACCTTATGCCCAGCCAAATCCAAACAAGGCGGATTCCGGCCTGTGCACCAGGTGTCATAGCAACTCGCGAACACATCCGCAAAATGACGCATTAGCCTATCACAAGCGTTTGGGAAACCTTTCAGCTCAGGATTTTATAGACCACTAGGTGGTCCAGGCACACAGACCGCCTGTCTCCGTCGAACTCGCACGAGAATTGCCGCATGTAAATCAGTTGGGCATCGAAGGAAGCGACTTGGGGGAACGATGGTTGAGTCCAATGGTCGTGATCCGCTGAACGAATTCGAGAGCGTGGCATTATCTTTGAGGAACGCGAAGACGCAGAGCAGAGAAGACAATGATATTGAAGGGATCATGTGAACGCAGTGCTGCTAAGAGAGACGAGAAAGTAGGGATTGGGCAAAAGGCGCAAAGCGCTTTCCGGAGACCTAGGATCCTGTGTGAGGCAAGGTGAACTGCAAGGGCGGCCAAACCTCGCAGCTGGTCCAGAAGAATCGTAGCTCACCACTGTGAAGGAGTGACATTTTGGTGTTAGATAAAACGGAGCTTAAAGAGAGTGGTGGGTGGGAGAGTGAAAGGAATAATTTTGCTGCTCAGCTGAGTCGTCGCTGTAGCGGAAGCCGACGACGGAGAGGATGACGGTCGCTCGAAGATTGTTCCGCGTTACGTAATAGAATGGCAACACATGGTAACGCTGCTACCTGAGCACGACCTACTACTACATAGTGGTTTGCCTTCATTCGCTCGGCGCAGTCACATTACTCCCTCCATGAGCTTCCAAGACATTGAAACCGGGTTGTCTCGTTCAGGACAGCCTAGTGGTATTACCCCTCAATCACGCGAAGATTCTGCATTCCTTTCCTTACAGTCTTCTCTGTCTCTTCAGGTATTCAAGATCAATAGCAATGTCCAAGGAATTTTGAAATTGGTGGATCAACTTGGTACAACGAAAGACTCTGCCTCCCTCCGCAAATCTCTGTGCGTTATGCTTGGAGTCGCCATCAAGCCAGTATACTGACTGATTATATACCAGCCATGATCTCACCGAAACAACACGAGCCATGGCTAAGCGTGGCTCCGAAGACCTGAAGAAGCTTGCATCCATGCCTGCCTCAAGCGTAAGTTGACGCTCTCAGACACGTAGATCCGGGCTTGACCTTTCATTCAGCCTCACCATAAGACGTCGTTGCAGAAGACCTCCCACGACCTTCAACTGTCCCTTGTAGCCTTCCAGCGAGCACAACAAGTCAGTGCGGAACGGCAGCGCACAGTCGTTGAAGGCGTGAAGATTGCGGTGGAAGATGAACAACCTCGCCTCTCGTAAGCCTACCCTTGTTGGTCCGATGTCCGCACTGCGCGTCTAACCTCTGTCAAGTGAGCACAGCTCGCCGCAGCAACGGCAGGCCCAGCTGCTTCAGTCCCAGTTGTCCCCTCATGAACTCGCATATCAAGAATCTTTAGTTCAGGAACGTGAGGCAGAGATTCAGGAGATCGAGACAGGGATCCATGAACTATCAGAAATTTTCCGCGATCTTGGTACCCTAGTCAACCAACAGGGTGGCATGCTAGGTACGTAATGCGGCAACCTTCCATCGTTCACATGTACAAACATTGACACTTTCGTTGAACTATCAAGATAACATAGAGTCGAATGTTTACTCGATAGCTGTTGACGCTCGGGCTGGCGCTGAAGAACTATCTACTGCATCAGAATACCAGCGGAAGGCTGGTCGTCGAGCCGCGTGTTTGATGATTATCATCGTGTTCGTAGTGGCCATCGTACTCATGGCGGTGCGTCATCCCGGATTTTTCTTTCTGCTCGAGGCATCGACCTTGGCTCATGTCCACTTCCTCAGATCTTGTCACCATAGCGACCGATTTTTCTTTGACTTCGGACTTGTGGTGCATTATGCCGTAATTGACATGGATATGTGGGGTGAAGTAGTCGTGTTCCAGTGGAATGTAATCATGGATTCTTTCATTCACATCATTGTTACAGCATCTCTTTATTCCTAATCTATCATTCTATGGTATGCTCTTGATGACCAAGTTACGGACTTATGGGAAGGTCAGCGGCTCGTGGCTCAGGGTTTCTTTGTCACCTTTGGCGAGGCTACCTAATAATCACGATTCACCAGAGACATAAGATTTACCCTGTCCGGGCTGAGTCCCACACTGCTATCACATGAAAGCGTGTGTAGCTTACACAACGTATTTCCCCCGGGTGATACGTACGGGTGAAAATCCTGTACCCTTAACGCGTATATGGGGGGAAATTACCCTGTCCATTGAGTTGACTCCAATCTCACTTATTTTATTCACATACATAGTGTCTGCAGTTCCCTCACAAGCACAAGAAGCGATGGTCCGGCCCCACCGTCAAGTAAACGCTCAGCGGGCGCCCGCACGGATATGTGCGTTCCTGGCGTCTAGGCAGTCTTACCTTGTGTGGAGTTCGTGTGGAGTTCGTCCAATTCAAGAAGCAACCCAAGAGGCCGCGTGCAGTCCAACACAGGATCATCTACAGCACAAGTCCACGGGTGGTGTCCGTTAACAACCATTGGCAGCTCAGCGCTCAACTCCTCATGTTCATCGCATTCCCTGCCTATATAAGTTCTGGGGTGATATTTGTTCATTCCAGTGTATACCTCTCCCTTCTGGTCTTTCTAGGCAGACAAACCCTCCTCCCCTTTTCGAACTCATGGCTCAACCTTCGGCCCCCGCGTCGTCCATTCAAGATAATGATGCCTTGAGCATGTCAGTACTCTGGGTTTGCCTGGATGCTCATATCTGATCATTCCAAACGGTCATCTAGATATGACACAAACGTACGTGGTATGCTGTCTTACAGGCACTCCATAAACTCATTGCTTCCAAGATGGTGGCCTTCGTCGGATTTACCGTGCTCATCTGGGATCATCTCATCACCGTCGTTGACGAGGTATGTGTTCTTGACAAGTCCCCGTGGTGTCGTCGCTCGGCTGATTGTGCATAGGTAGAACTTATATGGAGGCGCGAAAAGGGGCTCTGTGAGTGAACAGCGATCATCTGTATACTTCCTCTTAAGATTCTCTGCAGTAGTGTATCTGTTCCTACTTGTGCGTGGGACACCCTCTGCGTACGGGGCATTCGCTGATGGGTTGCATAACCGAATAGAACCGATATTTGACGCCACTCGGTTTTATTGTGAACCTCGTTGGTGAGCTGTGCCTGTCCGCAACTGTTGACCCTGACTGAGACGCTACCTCAGCTTTCTTACTTCCTACCTGGGGAACAGAAGTAAGTCCTCTTCTGCCCTGTCAGGAGGCCGCACTGACTAATTCAACCAACGGTTTTAGACGTTAGGCGGTTCGCCCTTAATGAATGGACCTTCTGAGCTGACTTCATAAATAGTTGCCACAAGTTTGTGAGGTATGAAGGGGCCATGACCACCATCGGTATACAGGTAGCTGGGCTGATGATGCTTCTTCGGTGAGTCCCTGACTGGGCCATAGTACACCACCTTCTAAGGGTAGAAAATTGTAGAGTCCGAGCCCTGTACAAGAACAAGAAGGCGGTATTTTGGAGTGTGATGCTCGTATTCTTGGTCTGGGTTGGAGTAAATGCTTGGCTGCTCACGTTTGGAGAAGGGATGGCGTTATATTTTCGTGAAAACAAGTTATACTGACACATAGCCTACAGCGGTCACACATGCATCAGGGATAAAATGTGAGTGATTCTACCTGCGATACTCCAGAACCACAACCAACATCAATGTCTGTCCCACAGCATGTAGTATGATTTTCGATAAAACCATGTAAGTGACGTGACGATTCCTCGACACACGTTGTACACCTCACCCACGAAGAGAAGCGTGAAGAGCATGGCCTCGGCCTCGGCTTGGCTACCTCTCATTTACGACACTTTGATCTTTGCGTTGGTCCTGAACAAAACCCAACCTGCCTTGCACCGAGAGACATCGGGACATATCGTCCGGACATTGTATGCAGATGGAATATTGTATTACAGGTAAGTGCATCCTCTGTCTCCAGACCTACTCCAAGTAGTTGATATGGATGGCTTCCAGTTTGATTTGCGCAGTAAATCTCGTTCTCACAATTATGATTAAATCTGCACCAAGTGGCGTGCAGAACATCGCGGCACAGTAAGTCAAGTACGCTTATGATCGTGGATTTTAGTTGAATGCCGGTTTTATAGATTGGAGTTGTTGTGAGTTCCGGGCAAACCTTCTGTTAAACAAGTGATTCCTGACCTCGTTGATTGCGTGTTGCTTAGGCTTACGGTAAGCAATTTCCTGCGATGCGAACATTCTTTTCACTCACTTGCCAAGGTGGCAATGATGTCGCGCATCACGCTCAATCTGCGAAAGCAAGGACTGTATGGACCTACCCCCACGGCATCGTCCGTGGATGGCGTAATTCCTATTTCTCGTGATTGGCCTCAGTTGGGGCCACGCCAAAGTACATGCGCACGCCCCGTATTGGCAGCCACGGCCGGGACGCATTTTCCCCGGACACGAGGTGGTTCGTTGACGTTGGACGTGCATCCCCTGGACAGCCCCACTTTCTCCAACAACCTCTCAGTCGACAGCTACTCCAACAAGGCAAGCGCCATGGGAGGATCGCATCTCAACAGCACGCAGTTCGCGCAAGGACGTTGAAGCGTTGTAGCTTGCTCTCCGTTGTTCTTTCTTTCTTCGTTGATCTTCCACTACTTAAGCGCTGAAGCTTTTCGTCTTCCGTCAGCTATCGTGATATTGTACTATGTGCTCTTGGTTATCAATTTTTCGGTGTAGCAAGTAGAACTTGTACCCATGTAAGTAGTTGCTGTAATTCGACCATCTAGGCAAAAGATCCGTTGCTGGGAATGTTCCAAATCGGTCCAAGTGCGGGTGTTTTGGCTGGATTAATATTGTGTCGTGAACTCAGGGTGCAAAGTCAAGCTCGTCAGCGCAGGACGCGACCCCGAGACATTCAGCATCGTCTTTCCACTTATTTCTTTTTCCTCACCATTGTTGTCTCCGGTGCACTTACTATAAGCGTAATTCACTCGGACCGCTGTCCTGGAGAGGTCTTGGTCTTCTCTTCAAATTGACCCATCTCCCACCTGGCCTTTCACCGCCTCCTGGCTCTCAGTACCTGAAACTTAGAGCTATGGCAGCTTCCCCATCACATGCGATCAGCCCCGGAAAGCACCCAAGTGGCTCAAAGTTGCTCAATGACTATGTTCGTCTCCGATGACTTCCGTGACAGAGCACGGCTTTGACGTCTGATATTCTCAGCAACTCGGGGATTCCCTAGGGAAGGGCGCATTTGGTCAGGTATACCGTGAGTTTCTCCCCTAGCCATTACGCCACTGAATTGAACTAAGTGGCATGTGTCGCAGGGGCACTTAACTGGGCCACTGGTGAAACTGTTGCCGTCAAAGAAATACAACTCAGCAACATCCCAAAAGGTGAACTAGGACAGATAATGGTACCTCTCCCTCGAATGCCTTCCTGAACCTTCTGCTCACCGTTTTCCACAGTCCGAGATTGATTTGCTCAAGAATCTCTATGTAAGGTACTTTGTCGCGCTCGTGTGATGTCATGGCTGATCAGATCCAGCATCCCAACATCGTGAAATACAAAGGGTTTGTCAAAACACGAGAATATCTGTACATCATTCTCGAGTACGTTTTCGCGTGATCTTCGCGTGCTCAGCTGATCATCGACAGGTTTTGCGAGAACGGTTCACTTCATAACATATGCAAACGGTTCGGAAAGTTCCCCGAAAGTCTTGTTGCGGTCTACATCTGTCAAGTTTTGGAAGGGCTTGTATACCTTCACGACCAGGGTGTTATCCATCGCGACATCAAAGGCGCGAATATACTAACCAATAAGGATGGCTGCGTCAAGCTCGCAGATTTTGGTGTTGCGAGTTCCACCACGACTGGCGCCGTGAGCGACGATGCTGTCGTCGGTAGCCCTTACTGGAGTAGGTGTTACTTCTAGTGAAAACTAACCTGTTGACATGATGTTTATAGTGGCGCCGGAGGTCATTGAACAATCGGGTGCAACTACGGCCTCTGACATCTGGTACGTAGTAGATGTTCACCCGGAATGCCAACTAATCATAGTATTTTGATTCAGGAGTGTTGGCTGTGTGGTCATTGAACTACTAGAAGGAAAACCACCATACCACTTTCTGGATCCCATGCCTGCACTCTTCAGAATCGTACAAGACGACTGTCCCCCAATACCTGAAGGTGCCTCCCCGATTGTGAAGGACTTCCTTCTTCACTGTTTCCAGAAGGACTGTAACCTTAGAATATCGGCAAAGAAACTCCTGAGGCATCCATGGATGGTGTCAGCCAAGAAGCAAATGAACTTGTCCGCTGGAAAGGGTGGACGTTCGGCCGGTAATAACTCCCAAAGCTCGTCTAATGCCCAAAAGCGTCCGCCAAGTAATTATAACTACGACGAAGCCGTCCTTAAGGTGCAGGAGTGGAACGAAGCCTTGAAATGTAAATTTTCTGTCTTTTGCGCGATAGAAATAGTCTCATGATTTGCAGCCCCGAGTCGTCCACTGAAGCACAGTGGTCGTACAGGCGGTGCTGATGGACCTCCTCCGTCGCCCACCCGTCAAGTTCATAACAAATCGGGTGTCGGCTTACTCCAACACTCTGTCCTTGGCTTTCAACAATCAATATCGACACCAATGACTCTCAAACCACCACCGCCCGCTGCGCCTGGAAAACCGACGGCGCCCGTTGGGCTGGTAGAAAAAATCCGAGAACCACTAGCTTTCGTCCTTCAGCCACCCGAAGAGCAAACTGACAACTGGGACGATGACTTTGAGGATGGTCCATCATTCTCTAAGCTCCAAGGTGCTGTCATTCACTATGCATGTGCTTTCTTCCCCCGGTTTGGCTGAGACTTGACATTGTTAGCGTTAGAGAGGACTGCTACCGACGATGATAAACCAGAGGTAGATGATAATGCTCAAACCATCCGGCCAAACCGCAGCCCAGGTGGTTCCGGCCCAATACCACTAGCCAAAGCCCCTGCAGCAGATATCGTTCCAATTGTCGAAGATTACTCGGACCTTGCAGCCGATGAAGATGACATGATTTTGCAAGAGAAAGTGGCGGATTTCAAAGTCGGTCCCCTCCCTTTTGTGCAGATGATTCTTCCATCGACCTCGTGTAATTTGCAGATGAAGAATTCTGTCCGTCGTGGCTTATTCCACCCCGATGACATCAAAACTCTCGGCATCTCACCTGGCTCACCTGGCCCTATGTCAGCTCCGCTCCCCGGTCTTTCGCGCAAGACCTCCCGACCTTCGTTGAGTCCTGCGGGCCCTACGGGCCCGACTGGCCCCCCCGCCGGTTCAATGCGCTCCCATTCCCGGTCGTCATCTTTTGTTGGCTCTGGCTCGAGCGCCTCTGGATCTTTCGGACGCTCGGACGCCAAACGGGTCGCAAGTTCGCATGAGTTCGACAAATATGCCGAAGAAGATGACGAGGATTACGATGACGTGTTTGGGAAGGTCAGCGGCACCAGTGAGTAGGTTCCTTGGTATCTTGGTAATTTTTAGGACTGAATGTCATATCAGCTCTCGAGCAGCCAATGCAGACACTCCAGCTACACACTCGACATTCTAATAAATCCTGGGTGCGTTTCCCGTAGCTGTGCTACCTTCGCTTTGTTGAGGCCATGTATCAGCTAGGGGATGATTCGGACGAAGATGATCCTTTTGCTGAGGCATGACACATTGCTATTCTTCGTTTTCTTCAATTTACTTTTTAGGTTTAGATTGATGAAGGCTTTGCGGAAGATGATCTTGAAACCAATCTCCAGCGAGACAAGCATGCCCGCTTGTGCAGTATGGTGAACCAGCTCATCGACGAACTGACACCCTCAGCACCTGACTTCCAACTTCGGGATGCCTGTGACCAGTTGGTAAGTGCTTAGTACGTGCAACTATCATACACCTCATGTGTGTTGGTCACATCGCAGATTAATATCATGACTGAGAATCCGGAGATGCTGTTTCAACTAGTCTCGTCGCATGGTATGCTAGCTATTTTGGAGGTCCTGGAGGGAAAATGTTCGCGGGATGTTTTAATGAAGTTGCTTCATATCATCAATCTGGTGCTGTGCTTCTATTTTATGAGGATTCCTTTGCTTATTTTCTTTGGAAGCTCGTCACCAGTGACCTCGGGTTCTTGGAGAGTTTCTGTCTCATTGGTGGTATTCCTGTGATGATGGGTAAGTTTGAGAACTAGTCAGGTTGTTCACCAGCTCATGAACCATGATGCGCAGGTTTCACGTCCAAGAAGTACCCCTCAGAGTGCAGAACGGAGGCATCGAACTTTATTAGGCTACTATGCCATACCTCAGTGTTGACTCTTCAAATGTTCATCTCGTGAGCACAATGCTCCCGACTCACCCGCTCGCATAGGCTCACATCACCTCCAGCTGCCGCGGGCTCAAAGTCCTCGTTGATCTCCTCGATGAAGACTACACGGAGCAGAGTGAGCTCGTCGTCGACGCCCTTAACGGCATCGGAAGCGTCTTCGAACTTCAAAGTCCCACGACAAAAAATGACTTTTGCCGCATGTTCATCAGGGAGGGGCTCCTTGACCCCTTATCATCTGCTCTGCTCAACGTCATGGGAAACCAGAGCGAAACTGCTGTTGAGATGAAGCACAAGATTATCCAGATTTTGTTAGTGTTTTCGCAGGTGACGCAGAGCGATATACATGTGAGGAACGCGATGGGGACGAGGAAGATCATCCGACGTAAGCTCGAAATGTGTTGGCTGGTGCAGACCTGACAGACCCCCTCCAGGACTGATGCGCGCCTGCGAGCTGCTCGAATCGGATTGTCTGGTGCAGATGTTAAAGGCAGTAAAACATCTCTCGATGAGTGCAAACCTGCTCGAAGTACTTCAGAATGCCAACGCCATTGAGATTCTTATCAAACTCCTCGATGAAGACAGAGCTGGTCCCCACAATACAGTATGCACTTCTTTTGTCATGCAACTGTCCTGCCTTGACCCCAACCTGCAGGAAGTATCCAATCACATCTTTCAAACATGCTACAACCTCTGTCGATTGAACAAGCTACGACAAGAGGAAGCAGCTCAAGCGGGCATTATACCATGCCTCAAGCGAGTCATCGAAACGAGCTCGCCTTTGAAGCAGTTCGCCCTCCCTATCCTCTGCGACCTGGCAAGCGCAGGAAAGAGCTGTCGGAATTTGCTTTGGCAACATGACGGTCTTGCAATGTACCTGAAGCTCCTGGAGGATCCATACTTCCAGGTCAGCGCATTGGAGGCGATACTTTCTTGGTCAGTTCTGTCTCTCGAATCCCCAGAGCAACGTCTGACTCCCCCACAGGCTACAAGATGAAACAGCAAAGATCGAAGATGAGCTTGTCAAACAGGAACCTCTCGACGCTCTCCTTAAATGCTTCGTCTCTTCCAAAGCCAATTCCTTTGAGAACCTGCTAGACCCGCTCCTCAAGATCTGCCGTATTTCCACTCAAGTCACTATCGGCTTCGCCAAAGCTTCCTTCTTCAAACGCATCATCGACAGACTGTCTCACAGCCGTGCCGTTGTCCGGCTTAACCTTTTGCGTATCCTAAGGACAGTATGTGACGTCCACCCGAACCGCGCCATACTGGTGGAGAAGTATGGGTTGCATGAGATCGTGATGAAGTTAAGCAAGGATGATGGGGCCGTCCTTGTTCGGGAGCTTGCAAGGGAGATTTTACCTGCACTTGCTCCAGCTCTTAGACCCGTGCCTGGAAAGTTAGGATGGAAAGGACCTGACACACCGAAGAACAGCTCGGTCATCGCCCCTAAGAAGGCACGACGAACAGCATCTGAAACGTCCGCCATACTTGGCCCGTCCAGTACGCCTCTTGGAGCAGGTGTCAGTATCACTTCCAGGCTGGGGATCGAGCGGTCCCACTCTTCATCCAGACACAGATTGGGAGATATATCATGGCAGCAAGGAGGCACCCCCCGTAGGTGAAATTCTAGAGCAGCTTAATGTTTATAGGTGATAAATGTGTCTTTGCTTTCCATTTCGTTCGTTATCGTCGTTAGCTTTCTCTATTTAAATAACCCACAGTAACTGCAGCACTCTCATTTCGCCATACCTTAGAGACCTCTCCACTTATTATAGGGCAATACCACGTAGCATTTGACACGATCATTGGCAGCAACTAAGCAATGAGGTAACGAGATGTATGGTAGGTGGTCACTTGCGAGAAAAGGGAATCTGGAAACCAGAGAGTAGGGCTCTGGCCTTGTTCTGAGCCCCTTGACCTTCTGCATTTGTGACGAAGTGTATGTGCATACCGTGAGTCTTCGGGTACGCCTCCAAGTTGATCTCAATTTGAGGGAACAAGCCTAATGCCTCTGGTGGCAGACCAAAGGTGACCACTCCCGCCACACCACTAGGAGTCTGGATATTGGCGGACGAGGGAGGCATGACTACGCCAGGGAACTCGCGCAACCGGGGCAAGACAAACTCTGTGAGGGTTGCGATGAAGTCGTACATCTTGGGCCCTTTGAGCTCCACTTTGACACCCAGGGGCATCCCCGGACGCACCCAGCCACTGACAGACTTTTTCCCCTTGACTAGCTGTACTCCCGCTGAAGAATGACGACCTCCGCCCTGACTTGTCTCCCCAGAGAGTGCCCTGAACGATGCGATGGCGCCAACAAGAAAACTCCGATTTGTAATTGCCTCTTTGATCATGGTATGGAGAACGATTTTCTCGAGCTTCACGACGTTCTCGGCTGTTGTGACAGGGGCGGGTTTCTTGCCTAAACGATCACCACCGACTGGGGGGTTGATGCGGTTTTTGGAGTAGGGGTCGTTGGGATCATACTTGAGACGGATCTCTCGAGGTGGTGGGCGGGGACCGGATTCGTGTATGTAGGTCATGTACATGAGATTGTCTTGGAGGGAGGTGTAATAGTGTTCGCGGTGTCGGCATGGCGCGGTGTCATGGAGGGTGAGGTCGACGTGGGGTATAGGGAGACCGCGTTCGTCGTTTCGCAAAGGCCTCCGTAGTCTTGGCGGCTTGCGGAATGTACGAGTCACAGGTACAGCCGTTGTAGCTACACGTGCAGCAGTAGCACTCATTCTGGATGAAGGTCGCGGTTGAGGACAACGACTGAGTTAGAACATGGGCAACTTACTCAAGCTGAGTCGAGAGTTTTGACTGCGAGAGACCGGGTTGATACCTTGGTGGTGCAAAGCGCACTACGTTGCAACGCTGCGGGCAAGGAACGTCAACTTCTTCGAAATTTCGAGGTGGAATGAAAAATGAAGGATTGTTACCAAATCGAAAATTGCGTATATTAAATAAATAATTAGTATATTTAGATAAGGTGTTGTCAGCCCCAAGTGTAGGTCGGCAAGAAGTTATCCTCGGTAGACTGAATCGATGGCCTAACGTTGACATCGACCCTGTCAGCCTGAGCTTAGACTGCTTTCACAAAGTCTCATTCGCTATTTCACCCGCTAACTACCGTTGCTTTCGCGCACCTAGTCATCTTTCCTTCTTGTTGTCTTCAAATCTTTTCCGAAGAGAGTCTACTTTTTAATGGCTTTAACGGCGACTGCACAGTCAGCTCTGCCAACATGGGACGAGACTATTGTACCGGCCCTGCGTAAAAGTACGTATCGCCCTCCTTCCATCTAAAAACCGTTCTTCCATTATGCTCATCTCTCCTTGATCTCTTCCCTCACAAGGACTAGAAAGCGAGAGTCGCATCCTATCCAAACGCATGTCAGTTGCATCTATATCTTCCTTCGACGACTCCCCAAGGTCGAACGCTCCTTCAAATTCCGGTCATTCTGCACGAGATTATCCAGCCAGTCCTTATCACGCTGTAGAACCTAGGAAGAGTAGTGCAATACCCAGACCAAGTCTGCAATACCCAAGAACCACCCAAGAACTTCGCTCGGATGCATCTGCAAACTATACCCGCGTTAATGGCGCGTCTTCTTCCTTCGCCCTTCCATTCAAACGCGCAAGGACTTACTCGCAACCTTACACACATGACACACCACCGCCAAATGGGTATCCCAACGGTAACCTCCCGACTCCCGACTCCTCCCGTCCAACTTCCCCTCGTATGTCAGACGTAAAGCCCACTCGAATACCAATCGCTGCTCGCGGGAGAACGACAAGCACGTCCAGTCACGCTCAAAGTATCGCACCAAGGGCCGAGAGCCGCAATGGCATCCTCCCCCAGCCCAATCAAGCACCTACGCCCGAAGCCTCCCCAGATCTGTGGGTCGTCAAGGAAGTTGAAGTTCCCCAGCCCACAACACCCCCAATGGTTTCCATCCGACATCAAGCTTCTAGTATAATGAACGAACCTGCTCCGTTTGCCACGTCTTCGATTACGTCGTCAACACGCTACAGAGGGCAAGAGCCCGCTTATCAAGGTCCTAGACCTTCCCACGATTCGGAAGAGCGTCCATTCGAGCATTGGTACAGAGGTGATGTTCATAGAAATGGTGGAGTGGGTGAACTGCGGGTGGCGAGGCATGTGGAGATGTTACAGATCGCCAACTACGGACATAGCCTGCGAAATTCCGTCCGCGCACAAACCCGGGACGTGTCCGGTCCTATAGACCACAGCCGGAGACGAAAGAGAGCGGATAGTGTGGGCACCGGCACACGCGACAGCCTATACCTCGATGACGATCGCACCAAGGGCGTTGACATGGTTTTGGACGAGGGCCCGTTGACGGACATCGAAGCCGACCCAGACACGGACCCCGAGACGTTCTACGATGCTTATGCTGGCACAGATGCAGATAACACGATGAATTCGAGTTTCACCACCACTATGTCTGGCCTACCGTTGACCGTGGCCGCTGACACGCGAAGTAAAACTCCCACAAATGCCTATCCTGCTCCCCGTAACGACACCACTCCTAAGCGTCTTCCTGCTACACGGACCGCCTCAGAGCCCCTGCCATCCAATACTCCCTCGGGTCCTCCGAGGACGAGCGGAGAGAGCATGATGCCGACGCCGCCTAGCTCAGGGTCGCGTCCACGCAGTTTATCCCGCACGACATCGCCGACCTCACAGTTATCCGACCATTCATTGACAAAGCGTCGTGCAAAGAGCCCTGGTGCATCGTTGGTCTCCACACCCAAGAAGGCGAAGACCAAGAACCCGCCCTCAGCATCACAGAGGGAAGACGTGCGAGCTTCGGTTGCGACGTATCCGACACCAGAAGGAAATGTGGTGGATGCTATACCGACATGGACACAACCTGTGCAGAAGTCAAGCAATTGGGATGAGGCATGTGGCCTCTATCTAGGAAACTCGTCAACGCTGACAATCACTCATTTAAAGGTGGTCCTTCCTGTTGTAGCGCGAAAGAAGGGATTGGACGGCCAATACGAACAAGCAGACGGTAGCCCGCGCCCAAAACCTCCTGGAAGCACACCAATAAAACCTGTACGTGAGGCTTTCAGTTTCTTTCGATCACGATCTATCGTTTGGCACACCGATATTGATGCTTTGTCCACGATTGCAAAGGCTCCTGGGACATTTGGGTACGATTATACGAAATATCGGGCACCACGTGGTAATGAGGAGATACCAATGAACGAGTTCGGTCAGTTCCCAAACCCTCCTCTCGAAAATGGGCAGGCAGAGCGGTCGGAAGACGACATGCCACCGGAACCGATACCACTTCCTACCACACCAGAAGTTCCT
Organism: Paxillus ammoniavirescens; assembly: GCA_014904835.1. NCBI lineage: Eukaryota > Fungi > Basidiomycota > Agaricomycetes > Boletales > Paxillaceae > Paxillus > Paxillus ammoniavirescens. Next base: position 140,005 of record MU120912.1, read on the forward strand.
ATATGGCCAAATTCCCAGCAGGTAGGACTACAGCCGTCCAAATCTCCTGCACCCTTCTCGCAGTATCGTTCAGATCAAGTACCGACCATCAACGTCACTCGACCCTCTTCCGAGCTTGACCGACGACCAGAAGCAGATGACGAGGACGTCAGCGCAGGGTGCTGCAAGTGCATCATTATGTGACTATGCTGTTATCCGGGTATATTGGACGCGCTTGCTTTTCATGTAATTTTCACTTGTTCACTGTACATTGTTTTTTTTTCTCCTCTGAGAATTCTTATCGCGTTCTTCTTTTTCGTTCTCTCTTTTCCGACCTTGATCCTTGACAACGATGTCGAGCACCGCCTTTTGTTCACCCACCGACCATTAACTGGCCGCCCTCTACTGCACCACTGAGTAACGGGTTTCGTTCTGTTCGCTCATTCGCTGTCATGGCACACCTCCTTCATTCATAATGGCATGACGGAGCGGAGAACTCACAACCCATCTATCACATTGAACCCCTCGTACGCTTTATTTCCTACTACTCGTCGGCTTTTCATCCCTTCGTAGCTCTTCCATTCCAATCAATCATGCACATCAACAGCTCCCCACGTTCGTTAGTGATCTCCTTGTACTACGGATCTCATCATTCATGGTTTTCTTCCCCATCGAGCTTATTTTACCGCTCCAGTAGTTTTCAACTGTGGTTTCATCGTCTCACATTGCATCATAGCATACAAATGATATTACTCCATCCTTTATGCTGGCATTCAACCTTTGTCCTGGCCTCTACGTACACTTACGCCAGCTTTGAGTACATTTCAGCACAGCTAGGGGCATCAGCGACATCGAACGTCCTACTCGCTTTAAGGTACCCTTTAGGGTCCAATCGCACCTCGTCGATAGCGTATGTGACGTCGATGCGGTAAGTGCCAGTTGTACCGTCCAATTCCACCTTGGTGCGGTTTGTGAACTGAGCGAGAACCTGTCCGTCCCTCGACCACTTGATAGCATAGCTCTCTGCGCTCTTGATGGGCTGCTCTCTAAACTGAGCGAGCTTCACAAGATCGACTTCTACGGTCTTGATGTCAGGACCAGAGCAAGTCAAGCGTAGGTCCTCTATGAGATCAACACGCCTGAGGAGAGAAAGCCAGAGTCCCTCCAAGCAGACTTTGCAAAAGTTGGGTTTGACGACGCTGCGCATGAGGCAGCCGTCGTTTGTGGGGCGGTAGGAGGTTTCGTTGTCTAAGCTGTACCTAGATACAATCATACATGTAATCAGGGAGCAAATTCCTTTGAAGGGGGGGAGGAAGGGTCAGGCTTACGTGGGGAAGAGGCTGTAGTATCCCTCAGTTGTGTTGAACCTGTTTTGGGGGTGAAGTTAACTGGCTAGACACCGTGTGAGCGTGAAGGAAGGCTCACTCGTCCTGGGTTCCATATTCCAAAACCTCAACACTGCAGATTTGTGCCTGACCTTGAATGTCACCATTCTGAAGGGCGAACTCGACCACATGCTCGCCCGTGCCAAGTCCATGCTCGAAGAAAATGTCATAATGCCATCTGTCGACACCAATATCTTTTCTAGGTGTCCATCCAAGATCGGCACCGTCAAGGTACACAGCAAGGTCCTCTGCGCGAGGGATTCCGGATAACGAGAACTTGACGAGGTGACGGGAATACTCTCCTGATGACGAGAAAGTGTATGACCACGGCTTCCGCACATCGAGAAGCGTCCAAGGGTAAGCCTGCATTGGCATAACGGAGCGCTCCACTCGAGAAGTATTTTGGTGCGTAAGCCAGTGAGGCCACGTCACGTTGCTGGGGTCGTGATTGGCATTGACGCCGAAGTAGGCAAAACCTCCGTCGTATTCTTCTCCAACTTCAATGATGGAATGTCCAATTTCATGACGGAGGACAAGGGCACCATTCGCCAGGGAAGCAGTTGTTGTACTTTTGTAGAGCGTTAAGGCATCCGGAAATCTTGGTGCTGATTGGTTGTACTTACGTGTATTCTCCTCCAAGACCTGAATATCGAATCAATACTCTGCTCTAAGAGTGAGAGAAGAGCTATTTACCACCATAAAACGGATCGTTTGCTGCCAGGAAACGGAAATATAAGTTCCTGACAACACAACGCAAAGCAGCAGACAAACCAACCCAGCAAAATTGCATAATTGCATTTGTCACCCAACGATGCGCAGGCAGCAAGGGCAACGTCAGAGTTATTGGCATATACGCCTCTCAGTTCTGTACCGTCTCTATACAAGCCAAACGGCGTGCTGTGAAAGCAGGTCTTAGTATCCACGGTTCAAAGGTGCCTGGTTCGGCTCTTACTCCTTAGCTCTACCCCCCACGCCAATGCCGCTCTATCGTTAAAGAGTTAGCAAGAGTTGGTGTCATTCGATAGTATGAGAAACCTCTTTGCTTGGAGTAAAAACAGCCCAAAAGTTGAGCAGGGGTTTGACGGTGAAGAACGTGTGGTTTGCTGACATATCCTGAGCCAATCGAGAGGCATCATCCAAAAAAGTTTGTCGCTCTTCGGCAGTATCTACGATGCGTCAATTACATGGAATCGCCAGCGAACCTATGAAATAGGTCGGCGGAAATCACGTACACCCATCAGCGAAGAAGGCTAGGTCAATGCGATTCTCTGCAGGGCCGGAAGTGATCAAAGGGATGAGTTCCAGTGGTGGCAAGTCGACATTAGAAGCGGAAACAGAATGCAGGACGAATGTATCATCTTGCGAGAAAGAAACTTGGGTGCCGTCGCCTTGAGCAGGGTTATCGTGTGGGAAAAGCAAGGGCGAGAGGTCGTTCGAACAATGCAGCTGAGCTCGTGACACGAGGGAGCGCGCGTCGTAAGACACAGTCCGTATGACGGTGCTACTCGCCAAAGGTTCTGGAGCGGGTACTAAAGTTACTTCCTCGATGACATTGTGGGCGACCAGATCTTTGTTGATTTGGGTTGACTGGAACGAGACTACTTCGCAGAGACCCTTGAGACCATCAGCTCGCAGGACGAGTTCCCAAGGTCGCCTTTGTGCTCTGTTTGCGGCTACGCCAGTTGAAACGGCTAATGCTGCGATAACTTGAGAGCATTTCATGGCGTTGACGGTGCCAACCAAGCTGAACCGAAGTGTGATAGGAGGAGGACCATTTAGGTGTGGGTAACAAACATCAGAAAACACGCTCATCTCGTTCACGAAAAGTTATCTTGAAGAGTCCTCAAGGCAGCCTTACAATGGCAAAGACAGAGCTCATTGATTCCCATGTTTCTGTTAAGCAATGCAAACGCGCCATAGAAGCTCTTCATGCATACGCTACCAAGCTCGAGAAGAAACGCGCCGAGACTGAGCTCTTGCCCAGCAATGATCAACATATATGGCTGCAGATCGCTGTGAAGACGATGCAACCAGAACAAAAACTCAAGCCTGTCAAAATGTGCGTTATATTTCATGATGCTAGACGACTCGCTAATCTTACTGCTCTGAAAAAAGTCCCATAAAATACCCTTTGGTCGATCCTCGGACCTCTGGCGTCTGTCTCATCACCAAAGACCCCCAACGAGAATACAAGGATCTACTTGAACAGCACAACGTCAAGTTTATATCCAGGGTGGTTGGAATAGAGAAATTAAAAGGGAAGTTCAAGGCCTTTGAGGCACGAAGACTCCTTTTGAAAGAAAACTCGATGTTTCTCGCGGACGAGCGTGTCATACCCATCCTTCCACGTTTACTCGGTTCAAAGTGGTTTCAGGCAAAAAAGTCGGTGTTAACGAAGAAACTACTCTACGTGACCACTAACGCCTCTACCAGACAACCCATCCCCGTTTGTCTGACTCGTAAAGACCTGAAGGGCGAGCTAGAGCGTGCCATCGAATCCTCGTACATGCACCAGAATAAAGGGACATGCACGTGCGTAAACTTCTCTGCCACACAGTCCTTGTTCTCAATGTCGCTCCGTCGTAAAGATCGGTGAAAGTTGGAATTCTGTCACAGACACCAAAACAGATACAAATCAACCTCGAGACTGCCATTCCTGCCATCGTGGGACACATAAAAGGTGGATGGGATAACGTTCAGAGTCTCCACATCAAAACCAATGCCAGCGTTAGCTTACCCATATGGTCCTGCGATCTTGGGGATGAGGAGGGCGGACGTTGGGCCGGATTGATTGGCGAGGAGGAGGCTTCATCACAGGATGATGCATCTGAGGAGGAGGAGGGGAAGGAGGATGTTACGCCATCGAAGCTTTCGGAGCAGAAGAAAAAAACCAAGCGATCCAAGCGACGGTTAGAAGATGACCCCGAGGAGCCGAAGAAAAAGCCTAAGCCTTCCCCAAGCGCAGTTTCAGCCCCCGAGAAACCCTCAAAATCGAAAACATCTGATGCGAGCTCCTCCGTTGCCCTGGCCTCTGCGCCTCGTGCCTCGTCACATGCGCTACAGAAGGCGCCAACCAAGAAGACCGGGAAGACCATGAAAGGCGCAGCCTTATCCGCAGCCACCCCTCGTAGCCCCGCTATTCGCAATGAGAAGCCTTCACCCCCATCACCCCCAACTGCTACCGTAACGACCGCGACAGATGGGATATTGGAGCCGTCAGTGAAACAAAAGAAAAAGGTCAAATTTGCTGCAAACCTAGAAGGCAAGGCAACCGGGTCGGGGAATCTCCACAATTCCCACCGGGCTCCTAAACCTATCCTCCGCCACAAGGACCTGAAAACCAAGCGCAGCACCGAGATTGGAGAAATTAAAAAGGCCAAGGTCTTCCAAGGTAAGAAGAGCAGGAGCGCCAAAGACGCTCTTTTGGGCAAGAAGGCTGGACAATCATGACGGGTTTTTTGTGCGCATTGTTGAGTTGCTGTATTGCTATCTTCGATTACGCCATTATAGTGCGAATATACTGCAACCCTCTAACAATACTCCTGCTTTGAATGAAATGTTCAGCTCTTCAGCATCGATTCGCCCTCGCCTGTGTTGGAAATTTCATGGCTCCCACATGCACAGGAGATAGGCGGAATGCAGAAGACTACGTTTTCAGGACTCGATCTCCCACAGCAGTCCACATGGTATGTTGTCTATATACAAGGCTATCTTTTTCCCTTTGAAAAGCATGGTCATCGCACTCGGCGCCGAGTCAGTTCCAAGAGGCAGCCTGGGGAAATAGTCCATGGTTTCTGATCCTTCCCATAAGCTTTTTACACACTTGCAAGGGTGAAATTTACTTAGATAGGAATGACTGTCTCCCCGCACTGTATCATAATTTTGTTCAGGGACGTACTCTTAGCTGGTGGTACGTATACTTCAGAGACACGGTGGCGTTCCTGCCCCGGTCCGAACTTACGATTCGCTAGACCTTCTGTTTATAGACACGCATGGGTAGTGAGCGCAACTCTCACCACAACGATGGTGGACTTCCTGTCCACCAAACTCCATATACCCCAGCCCGCAGGAGATTGCACTCTTGTTGGTATTTTGGAGCAGCTAGAACCTAATCAGCCGACACATAGAAGAAAGATTGCCCTGGTGGGTATTGTTCTCCGCATCTCCTTGGAACCGGTTGGCATATCCATATCACATTGCTGAGGACCATAAACAGATCTTGCATGGCACGTTGGGGTGAGTTGCACATAACAAAGGTACATGGACGTAAGTTATTGATCTTTCTCTTAGCCATAAAGATTACCTGTTCCAGAAACGTCTCGCGTTAAGATTGCCATTTGACTCCTTTAGGTTTGACTTTCGGTGCGGAGTCCAAGCCCCCCGAGAATACTTGGAATGCTCAGCTCAGAATTCACAGTGGAAACCACGAAAGCCAGGGCCAGCGGAGACATGGAGGATTTCACGAAGACGTTGAAGACCTTGTGACAGTCGTGGCTTACCTCCGTACCACCTATGGCTATGAAATCGACATGGTTGTAGGTCATTCCCGTGGCTCTGTGGTTGGAATATATTGGTTGTGCACATCCGAAGAAGGGAAACGCGTTCGCGCTCTGGTCAATGTGTCAGGACGTTACCGAATGCATGTGAGTCTTGAGGCCCCCGTCCTCAATAGACACTGAAATAGGCATAATTTTAGCTAATATATGGTAACTTTCTCGGCCGTTACAGGTTGATACAACACTTACAGTTGACAGATACCACCGAGGCCTACCAAGAAGATTTTGCAACAAAAGGGTATCATGAGTGGAGTCTGACGGTCGCGCGTAAACCTGTCACACAGAGAATATACCCACAAGACTTGGAGGAGATCGCACGTTGGAATTCAGGCATTGTCTGGGACAGATTTCCGTCATCCATCGACGTCTTCACCATACATGGTCTCATTGATAGAACGGTACCTGTGTGAGTGCTCCAACACTTGGCGGGAAAGAATATCTTGACAAAGAAACTCAGTTATGACGCGATCATTTACGCGCGTACATTTGGGGCAAGAACACCCGGGACACATTGCCTCCATCTTGTCGAGGGCGCCGACCATAACTTTACGGAGGTGAGCGAGCTCCACAACGAAGCAATGTTTCATCAAATTGATTCGCCGTTTAGCGCCAGGATGAGGTCGTGGACTGTATCCTAGAATGGTGGGAAGCGAAGAGTTCGGGCTCTTTGGTCACAGGAGTATTCAGGACGGGAATCCGGGGAAAGCTATAACTTGCGCTTCTGTGAAACGGGTCACCTCACGTTGTCCAATAAATTTGTAATACCCTGCCACGGAGGGTAAGCTGTGCGTGAAACGGGACCAAGTTGATGCGATGATGAAAGAAACTACCGCAGTTGGGACATTCAAGATTTCGTTGGACTTGGCACTCTTCGATGGATCACGGATTCTGAGCTTATCGACATCGATCTATACATCATATGTTTTGGCAGGATGATAGAGACCCTGCCAAGTATGGAGCGCCATACACCTCAAGGCCTTGGGCCTCAGGCTTCAGGACCAGCCACTATCGGGTTCATTTGGCAACTCCTGGGGCCTGGGACCCAACAGCCGCGGTGATTAGCTGGCAGCTACATAGTATGAAGTTGACCACTAACGAGTCGGTGAACGTGGATTGCCGATTACGTGAAAGGGCACCTTTTGGTTCCTTGAAGGGATGGCGCATATTACTGCCAACTTTACGGTCGTGTCCAGTCAAGTTACCATCAAACGGATAACATAACTCAGGAGAGGTGAGGTGCTCATGAATGCCGATACGTTCCTAGAAGAGCATCCAAAGATTGTGGAAGATACCCTGTGGGTCTTGAAAGAACATCCGCGATCGACTTTCAAGCCGTGCTACTTGAAAACTCAAACTGCGACCACGTTGTGCACTTGAGATAGACAATATTGGGATTATGACCGCACAGCGAGTATCGTATGTAACTACAGAACAAGAATAATGGTAAATGCAAAGCACAATACACGGGGTTTATAGAAACGGAAACTGTTGGTAATTTGTACATGCGAGTCCTTCAGGATTTTTTCCTCCATAGCCATGATTAGATTCTCCTCTTTTACACAGATCCACACACGTCTCCAAACCAAGCTCCGGATCCGCGCAAGCGGTGATTATAGCACCTCAATGTGAGGGCGTAGGATGTGAAAAGCATAAATATGATTATGAGGGGAGGATTAAGATGAGATGGGAGTCGAGGGAAGTAATTGACCGGCTCAATGTCCGAGGACAGAGCGTAGCAGGGGGGCAGCAGCGCGCAATAATTAGTCGTCGCAGCAGGAATTTGTGACGGCCGCGCTTCGTCTGAGCGAATTAGAAGAATACTGGAGCTGTGGTGCTGGCTCCGGCGCTGACTGTGGTACGCTGTGATCCATATTTGGACGGTTGTGCGTATGAGTGGGCTCTGGGATCCACACTTGACTGGGTGTGTCCGCTCTGAGGGCTCGACGACGAGTTTGATGAGCCATGGTATGGATGATAGGTTTGTTGAGATGATTTGGTGGATGAGTTGTTGTATTGGCTGCTGCTAATGGAGGGCATGATGACTCGTGGGGATGATAGTACGAGGAGTACAACGAATTGGATGATTGGAGTTGAATATTTCATGGCTGGAATGATTTGGGAGTCTTATATACCGGAATGACATCGCCTCAGGTATACTTGTTGAGGAACTGACAGAAGGTGAATTAAGAAAGATGCTGAACCTTACAAGCATGCCGGAACCGACACAGGACCGATACCGTCACGAAATTTGCTCACGGAACGGTGAGTTGAGTGTCTTTTGGTCGCAGCTCTTTGGCGTCAGTGACAACCATTTTGGGAAGAAGGGACGGTGTAAGCTATAGTGGGAAATGAGGGCAGCACAGCTATTTGCCGTTCCTGTAACAGATCCGCTGTCTACGCGTAGATCGGACATTGCCACCCGCTACTGAGTACAACTGCCCAACTCGAACGTTGTGAAGGTTTATGTCTTTCGAGTCACCAACGTTCTGTCTGATGTTCGTCTACAATTATTTTCAACCCCAAATACGTTGATATCGTGGCATTCACGAAAATTCTTCATGTTGCCGACCAAATGAACACAGCGATGGCGTCTGCATAACGTTAACACGCTCCGTAGTCTTTTCGCCGAGAGACCTGAGTCATCCTGTGGTCCTGTGCACCCTGTTGAGTCAGTGCACAGTATCATTTTGTTGAGTCAGTCCATCCTATTGAGTCAGCGCTACTGCCGATCAAGGTCAGAGAGTACTCAGCGCTTCAGCTTGAGCCACTTCACTCTTTTGCTGACTAGGCAGCTGAGTGAACAACCCCTCAGCCGATATGTATCCGTTCAGTCACAGGGATCCAGGGATGCCCGAGGCTTGCATCGCCCATCTGGCTACGACCCTGCACCATGATCGCAAAGGTGATAGTCCAACGGCGTGTATTGAACTCAAGAGAGTTTTTTTACGCGTCCACGTCTCTTGTTGATCTACTTGGCTCGTTCGTCAGCGACTCATCATCCCGAGGTCCCGAGGAACCCCCAAAGATGAGCACAGGTGAACGCCTCTCCCACCTCACATCACACTAGCCAGCTTACTACCATTCATTCTTCCGCGGGTGACTTGTGCCGAGTTTTAGTCCAATCTGCCATAACCACACTCAATTTTTGTCCGTATTCGCATCATGTATACCATTCGGTCGAGCTCTGCTTTCTCTAGGCAGCATTCATGTGCAACTTTTCGGTTAGATCTTCTCGCAGTTGTTGACCGTCATCAATAGGGCCAATCAAAATCTAAACTCCCATCCCCAGACCTGTCGACGACTCTTTCTCACTCTGCAAATATGTACTATTTCCGATCATTCCGTTTCCTCCTTTGCGTAAACCTGATTCTGGCCCATTTCAAAGTTTCATCAACTTGAACAATACGACGAAATCGACTTAGTTACCGGTACAATCGAATCCTTGCTTTTCGGTCCAGAACCACCTTCAAGTGCAAACTTTGTTCACATATGCCCACCTCGCGTTGATGGTTACAGATTCACTATGCAGCTATCAAACTTCTCCACCCAATAATTATGGAACAGTGACGATGATTTTCCCGCTAAGCAAGGATTCCCGTTCAACATGGGAGTTTCTTTCTGCCTAGGAGGATTCACTCACCTATTCTTGTTCTCGGCCATCTCGTGGTGGGCTTGTTGAATCTGGGCCCAGGGATATACCTGACCGACCAAAGATGGGGTCAGTTGTCGGATAAGGAGATACACTTGGAGAAGTCACGAACCGCATGGATGTAAGTCTGTATCGGCCCCCTTCCCGTGGCTCCTGTTATCTTATCGACTATCGCCTGGAAGCTTGCACTTGAATGTGAGTCACTGAGGAGTTCACACGCAACTCGTTGATGCCGACGCACCTGCCGATGAGCTCGGTCTGATATTTCAAGCTTCGAGAACGCAGAGTGGATCCTTGGATCTTGAGGCGCTTATAGAGGATCGGACTTAGATTGACCGAAGGAACCTCGTTTCCTGTACAAGGGCATGTGTCACAACGGGTTTCGCGGGAAGCAGGCGTTTCATCTTTACCGCTCAGGAGTGAAAGAATCGTCATCCTTCCATCAATCGCAAGCGAATCAATGTTCTTCTCCCAATGAGTCCGTCCAACGAAATCGATCACAACGTCGACCCCTTTTCCATTCGTCGCTTTCTTGACTTGGGCGGCAAAATCCTCGGTTTTGTAGTTCACGGCATGAGTAGCCCCATTCGGGATCGAAAGGAGCCAATCTAGTTTGTCCTTGGTTGACGCGGTAGCCGTGACAGAACTCCTGTACAATGATAAGCACGCCGCAATCATCCCATTTTCACATCATATCAAAAAGCACTGGAGGATAGCCTGTTGGGAGCACTCACGCGCCGAAGACACGCGCAATCTGGATTGCCGCAATGCCCACGCCAGACGCACCAGCATGAACAAGCACGTTATCGCCTTCTTTTACTTCGCCGTACTTGACGAGAGCTTGATAGGCTGAAACGTATCATGACGGCGATCAGGGCTTCTCGAATCTTGAAATGACCCCCGTCATTACAACAGCTTGCCGTGCGCACCTGTAATGTAATTCTCCGGAATACTCGCTGCTTCCACCCAAGACAAGTGGGCAGGTTTCTTCATCAATAAGCCTTGGTTACATGCGATGTATTCGGCATATGCGCCCTGATCCAAATGACTGTTAGTACTCCTAGTTGCCATTCGAGGCTTGAGAGACTCGTACACCACCGGCTAAGCCAAACACTTCATCGCCCAACGACCATCTCGTGACACCGGGCCCAAGTTCATGCACGGTGCCAGAGAACTCCACCCCCAAAATATCGGAGGCGCCAGGAGGTGGGGGATACTGGCCCTCACGCTGGTTCAGATCCATGCGATTGAGGCCAAAAGCAACGATCTACAAGGCGCTTGTCGTCGGGTTTCATTTGATCGCAAAGAACACCAACCTTAACCAGCACCTCTCCTTCCTTGGGCACTGGTTTCTCGGTATCACCAATGTATAGGTTGTCGATAGGGCCCTTGCCATCCTTGATCAACACAGCTTGCATCGTGGACATTGTGTGTGGATATGATGATGATCACTTCGAGGGTTATAGATACTGGATGGATGAAGGCTGTTAGTAAGCCTGATCCAACCTAAGATCACGCGCATCTCAAGTACCGCGAATTGATTTGATCAATCTGATGCGTTATGTTGTCGTCTTGTACGTCCGAGTCTACGGTCACTAGTACTCGCACCCGATGCTGATAGGGGTAACTCGGCGCAGCAGAACCGGCTGAGCAGTGGCCATAGAGTGGGCACAAGGTGACCCATCTATCAAACATTTCCCTCCAAGTCTCATTCGTGAGAATGGAATGAACCTTTCGTGCAACCCCTAGGCACCAGCCGCCGGGCATTCTCAAGGTAGAAAGTTAAATGAACACGTTTCACAGCTTGCCATTCGTCCGTATGGCGTTATGAATCAATCATAAATGGCTGTTCGTTATCGTTTGAAATGAGAACGTCCATAATATGGATGACAGGATGGATGATGGGTTGGATGGCCTGCGATGATCAAGGGACTGAAACTGCATGCAGTGCACGAAACGAAGATCCAGGTTCAGACCATGACACGGAAACGAGGTCGGTGAAGCGGAGGACCAGAGGTTTAAGGGGGTGGCTGTTTTGTTGGATCTCGCCCAAGACACTGGGACATACTGCACAGATTTGGATGTCACTGGCGTTAGTCGGAAGAAGGTTGAGCAAATTGGACAGGCTAGTTGCATGTGGAACGGCTTGGCGACAGCGCGCTGAACGAAAAGATATAATCGAGGGATCGTTGCTGAACGTTGAGCGTTTTGGGTGCTGTGGTCGCGCTGAATGTCAACGAACCTCGTTAGAACTAGGCCGAGGAATACGCACGGGCCACCCATCAGTGCACCACGGTCGGTTGAATGCGGGTGTAGCCTGACTAAGCATGCAATACTGTTTCTCACGGGAGCTAACGACACACATCGCAGGTTCCGGGAGACATTCGCTTGTCACAAAACGCAAAGCGCTCTGCGCACAGAACCTTGCTTTCCACTTTTTGCGCGACATAAAAGTCCAATTTTCCAATAATCGGGAGACTTTTATCGATGCATATTGGCAAGGAAGTTCCTTTGCCAGTTACCGGCGGTGAGAGGCAGCTCAAGATGGAGGATGTTCAGGAGGCGTATGTCGAACAAAAAGACCGGTAAGTTGCATCTTGATTCTGTGCTTTATGATACATTCTCATAGCCGTTTTAGCTTGCTTGGTGCAATCGACGGAACTAAGGCCATCCTCGCTGGCCTGCGTGAGCACAACAAGAACGACTGGATTGTTAGATATCCCACACTCCAAGAACAGCCTAGTGATGACACACTCGCTGTCTCAGCTCCGAAGCCTCGCCGCTCTATTCGCCGTTCCTTGTCCTTCGCCGACGATCCGTCGAATCAGACCGACATCATTTACACTCCGTCTCGTCCCGGCCTCACCCACGCCGTTACTTTAGCATCGATTGCTGATGCTCAGGAGAATGCAAGCGAAGTCGCTCACGAGAAGGAGAAGGAGGTTGCGGAGGAGGAGAGACTTCTCTCAGACAAGATTGGCGACTTTAGCATTCTTCGCCTTGATCTCAAACTCGGCCCCCACGGTTCTTCGACCGCCCCCGCAACCCTCGTGTCGCAGCTAGAGAAGGCATCTATTGCCAACCTCATTGACGAGCGCATCGGTGCCGCTCTCCAACACATGGATAAGCTTCGTCTTCGCGTCGAAGATACTTCCTCCAAGGTTCTGGTGACTGGAGACCTAAATTCCGGAAAGTCCACATTCGTGAACGCCTTGCTTCGACGTGAGGTTATGCCTGTTGATCAACAGCCTTGCACGACCGCCTTTTGCGAAGTGCATGACGCAGCCGAGAACAATGGCGTTGAGGAGGTTCACTTCCTCAAAGAAGGCGTACCGTACTCAGTCTCCGACGAATCGACTTTCTCCCGCGTCGCTCTTGCCGATTTGGATAGTGTCGTGGCGGACAACGAAACTGTCCAGCCCGTGCTGAAGATCTATTTGGCGGACAGCAGAGCTACGTCGGAGTCTCTTCTTAACAATGGAGTTGTCGACATTTCACTCATCGACGCCCCCGGACTTAACCGAGATAGCCTGAAGACCACTGCACTCTTCACTCGGCAAGAAGAAATTGACGTTGTCGTTTTTGTCGTCTCTGCTGAAAACCACTTCACGTTGTCTTCCAAGGAATTCCTTTGGAATGCCAGCAACGAGAAGGCATACGTGTTCATCGTTGTCAACAAATTTGAGCAGATCAAGAACAAGGAAAAGTGCCGGCGGCTTGTTCTAGACCAGGTCAAGCAACTGAGTCCCCGAACTTACGAGGACGCGCAGGACCTCGTCCACTTTGTCGACTCTGCCGCTGCTCTCCGTCCTTACACCGCGAACCCAGCATTCGACGACCTGGAGTCGTCCCTTCGGTCGTTCGTCCTTGTCAAGCGGTCCAAATCCAAACTACAGCCCGCATCGACGTACCTCTCCAATCTTTTGACCGACATCGATCTCCTCGTCGGTGCAAATGCCATCGTTGCTCAAGCAGACATTGATCGCGCTAAAGATGATCTCAACCGGGCGAAACCGGTGTTCGAGAAGATGAAGAACGAGAGGGAGAGTTTGGAAGATGCGCTGGAAGGTATAGAAGAAGATGGAGCTACGACTACTGGGAACGCGACCAAGGCTATCCTTTCTGCTGCCCTTGAACGCGTTGGTCAGGGTCAGCCTGGCGTGGATCAGGGCATTAGCCTACCTCCTTTCCCTGGCTTCCTCGCTGTCTGGGACTACGCTCGTGACGTGCGCAAGGCTCTCCTCGCGAGTTTGGATGCGGCAGTCAGGCTTGCGGAAGACGAAGCTCGGGTCACCACTACCGCTGGTGTTAAAAACATTGGCCTTCTTGGAGATCAGCACCTTCCAGAGGGAGTGGAGAGATCACGACGTGTCTTCATGCCGGAAGCAATGTTCAGTGTTCGTCCAAGCACCAAGGGAGGTCTTAACCGCCTTCGCTCTTCTCCCACAGCCAGCGCTGTTGTTGCAGGTGGAGTCTACAACCTCGGAATTGGGCTTTCACAACGCTCCGACATGCTGGAAACCACTTTGCTTGACTTGTTCGATTTCAACCATCATCTATGGGTACACTTTGGGGACGGGAAGACGGAAGCTGAGGATGATGTGGAGAAGAATGCAACAGCGCTTAGCGTCCTCTCGGTTGGTGTGGGGGCTTTAACGATGGTTGGAGGCAACGTCGTCGGTGTCAGAGGCCTCATCGACGGGCTTGTTCGCGTCACTGAACTGTTTGCTGACGAGTCGGCCAGGAGATGGGCAGCACCTGTTATTGGCGCAGCCGTCGTGGGAGCTACTGCGTACTTCATACTGGAACTTCCTAAATCGATACCCAAGACCGTCGGTCGCCGCATCCGCGCATCACTGGTTAAAGTTGAGGATGGCGCGACAGAGCAGGAGTTGTTCGTCAACGCGCACTGTGGACGGGTTAGCCGCGAGAGCCGCAAGGTACTGCGAATGGCGTCTTGGGATCTTCGGGAACGTTTCAGGACGGCGATGGAGGAGAGAGGTCAGGAAGTCAAGAGCGCGGAGGAGCTTGAGAAGAAGGCACTGAAGGCGCTAAACTACTTCCGCGAAGTTGAAAGAAAGACTGGTCACGTTCGGGATGAGGCTGGCTTGGCTGGTGCGTTGTAACCTGTTTGCTAGCAGTTCTGCCTAGTCGCCGTCTGTTAGAGACAGCGATTGCTATGGCATGTCGTCTTCTTTCGTCGTTGTCCAACGTTTCGTCGCCACTCGCTTTGCATTAATTACTGCATATGTTTCTTCGTCAATTACCGCCCCTGCGAGACCGCAGTCTTTCTCTAATTTATCCCGGTTCAGTATGATTACGATTGTAGTCTCTCGTACACTTGATGCGGAGATGATGATGTAGATATGAATCAAGTTCACGAGAGAGAGAGACCAACATACCAACGGTAGTCATCGATGATTCAGAAGTTCAATCATTCAGTTGGCCGATCTCAACGGAGGTACCGCACTGTGCATCACCGCGGCGGTCAAACGCAATCGCTGCACAACCTCATCAGAGCCAAATGATTTCCGACATCAATATGACCGTTCTGCAACGGACCACAGTCCTGTCCTCGCGTTGAATTTTTAATAAACAGCAAAACAATTTTGTAGCACTCTATTCTTAGAACTTACACAGTACTCGGTGGTACACAGCTAGGAGTTTGCCTACATAATACACCATCGACATGTCGGGCTCACCAGTCCTAGTCAAGAGTCGTCCTGACTGCATTTGAAGCTAGCTAAGCAATCCGGCTAGCTAGTCGTGACCCATAGTACATGAGCAGGCGATCCACTGATCAAGTAGTCTGCTTCTCATGGTTTAGCCATTATTGTTCGTGAGGAGCTGACCGCAGCACTTATATAGGCTGTGCTTGGTCGTATTTTTACTTTCCACGGAATATGCAGAGTGGAGTCTATCAAATGTTCTTTCGAATTGCGAACAACGTGTGTGTATTTAGGTCGACGGCTACGGATTGCGGTGGGGTGGGCACCCTTCTCGTTTCTCTTTCCCTCTGCAACGACGACCATCTTTCGGCTCTACGGTAGACTAGCAACTCATTGGTGCGCCCTAGAATGCCCTCAAGTTGGATCCCGGTCGCTGGCTGGGTCTGTCCCCTCCTCCTGGCGTTCGCCTCCGCGCCATCTGTATCAGCCACTCAGTATTCGTTGACGAAAGAATATTACGGATCAACTTTCTTTAACGACTGGACGTTTTATAACTATTGTCAGTCGAATGGCTTCTGCTTCTCTCAGTTCTTATTGATGCTGAGCCCAACAGATGACAACTTGACAAATGGTGATGCAATGTACGTCCTTGGTCGCATCTCATCTGTGCCCTCCTTTTAATCCGTAAGCCCAGCTTCGTCTCGGCCCAGACCGCATTTGCCGACCAGCTTGCATACGTCGATTCAACGACTTCTCACGCATTCATCAAAGTCGACAATACTACGACCGTAAGAAGTGTGATCGGCTTTGACTAACCTATGTGCTCACCCCGCGCTCTTGTAAACGATGTAGGTCGCGTACAACGACAAGCGAAACACCGTCCGCATCACGAGCAATGACAGCTTTGCCGTTGGCAGCGTATGGGTAACCGACCTGTATCATGTGCCATACGGTGTACGTCAGTTTTCCAGCCTGCCTCCGCGGATGACCGTTCTGACTCACTTCGTTCTGGTCTAGTGTTCGGTTTGGCCAGCTTGGTGGAGGTTCGTGACCCAATAACACTGCTGAAATAGATGTAAACTCGACATATTTCCCAGCCAAGCTGTCCAGTGGCCTCAGGGAGGGGAGATTGATACATTTGAAGGTGTCAATCTGCAAACCAACAATCAGATGTCCTTGCACACGGAGCCGGTTTGTGGTTGTTCTCTATTGGTTGAACGGTCGATAACTCTTCTCATACTCAGGGTTGTACACAAGTATCGCCGAACGAAACTTCTACTTTGATCACCAGCACTAATTGTGCCTACAATGCAAATAGCAACCAGGGTTGCATCGTCCAGGACCCATCCACAACTTCGTTCGGAGCTGGATTTGCTGGCCCTGGTGGAGGAGCGTACGTGACAGAGTTCGCGACAACTGGTATTAGGTACGTTTACCACGGTTGAATAGCATTGTAGCTCAATTAACACGATTCAGTATATGGTTCTTCGAGGTCAGTAGTGCAGATGTTCGCTTGCATGAAATGACTCATCCTTCGTCCAGCGTTCTCAAATACCAAGTGCCTTGGCAAACAACGAGAGTACCATCGACACTTCGATCTTTGGCACTCCTGTCGGGAACTGGCCCTCTACAGGTTGCAACGTCCAAGAATTCTTCCAGCCACAACAGCTCATTTTTGACATAACCCTCTGTGGAGGTGGGTACCTTCATTTCGCCTGTCCCAACTCTGCTCCGTACTGACTGCCGTGCTCGGGTGCGATAGACTTTGGTGAGTAACAAGAAAGTTTCGGGTTGAGTCAATCCCTCACTCGCCGCACCGCTTAGCTGGAAACGCTGCTATTTTCAATCAAACATGCTCGGGTGTCTGCTACAATGACTACGTCATTGGCTCTCCATCAAACTACAACAATGCCTACTTTGAGATTGGTTATGTCAGGGTCTTCAGTCCACCAGGATCAACCACCGTCGTGACGCCATCGGGTGCAACACCCACCCCAACATCCTCCGGGAATAACTCAGCAAACAGCCTGATGGAAAGGTACACGTCTGTTGTAGCGTCTATCCTTGGTGTCCTTGGCGGGTTGGGTGTAACATTCCTTTAGAATGACTCTTTTGACCGTATCTATCTGTACACCGTTTAGGACACAAGTCTCGCCATTCGGACCCTTTTTATATCACTGTTCGGTATCTCATTAGATCTCTGCCCCGCAGCGGAGTGCGATCTTACGGAGTTATGTAGTAGATAACGTGAGAGGCGCCACTGTCAAAAACTTGGGAGGGGTTTATGTCCAAGGATATAATATAAGTACTGTGAATCGGCCGCGGGGGAGGCTAGGGAAGTCCAGTTCCTCTGATCGGAGGTCTTCGAGAACGTGGCCTGCATGAGTAAATTCCGGATGACAATATTAAATAATTACTGCCTCGTGTATGATGGTATCATATCAACGTTCATTGAATATCGTCCTCAACGCTGTGGGTCACTATCAGATCCCTCAACTACTGGTTTAACGTACATAAAGCCCAGTGATTTCCTGTTCCTGCCTAGTGATTGCATCACATAACAAGACCAAGTGCATGCTTCTGCATGCTTCGACTTGGTGTATATCTTCTATATGACAACCCTGAAGTCCTCACAACTCAGCCGATGACCGAAACTTCTATATCTATCCCAAATTTCTTGAATTTTACCCATCAACAACACTTCTCGTCTCAGGCTGGGCTCTCTTTATCTCAACGCAGCACATGAATCACTCAACCGATCCAGCCTTTCTATTCGGCGTGGAAGGTCAGATCGCTGTGGTCACCGGAGGGGGGACAGGTACGTGTTACGGCGCTACATTCCCGCTTAGCTGTCCAATGTCCTGGCTCATTAAACAACTGCATCTTTCAAGGCATAGGTCTCATGATTTCCACGGCACTAGAAAACAACGGTGCAACGGTCTACATCATTGGTCGTCGTCTGGACGTGTTGGAGAAGGCTGCCTCGCAACATAGTGTTTGTCCATCCTTACTTTGACTTTCCAGGTTAGCCCCTAAACAGTCTCAACGATCCAGAGACATGGGAGGATGATCCCCCTCCAAGGCGACATCACCTCTCGGGACTCCCTTCTTTCCGTCGCACAGACCCTCAAAGCTCGGCATGGGTATATCGATCTTCTTGTTAATAATGCCGGGATAGTCCGAAATCTACTCCCTTCCCGCCTACCATCTCCGCTCGACGACATTGATCGTTCGACAGAAGAATCTATTCCGTCGATAAAGTCATTTCAAGACGTTCTTTGGAATACGGGAGGTCCCACCGGGTTTGCGGAGACTTTTGAAACAGACGTGACCGCAATTTACTTCACGACCGTAGCATTTTTGGAACTCCTCCACCTCGGAAATTTAAGACGAGGTGCCTTACCCCCCATTCTGGCGTCATTGACGGAACAACGGAGTTTATGCGACGATGCGTCCAGCACGCAGGAATCTGGTCAGGAGTCTCCATCGGCTACACCCCCTGCGGCTTATTACTCATTACCACCCTCACCACCTGGCGCCGTTTTACCCCTCCCTGGCAATGTAGCACCACATATACCGCCGGCAGTATCCCCAGTGCCCAGCCCACCGCAACCTACCTCTCAGGTGATCACAATATCGTCCTCCGGTTCTTTTAGAGTTGATGCGCGTGTCCTTTCGATTTCCTACACCCTGGCGAAACACGCTTGCACGCATCTCGGGAAGTTGCTGGCCAATATTCTCGCCGATTGGAATATTCGAAGTAACGTCTTATGTGTATGTTTGTTCCTCTTGTATTGGAGAAAATAACTAAGGATACCGCGACTATAGCCAGGTGTCTGGCCGAGTGGTGAGTGTTTTAATACCTGGTTTTCAATTGGATGGTCCCTAACGGACTATTTGACTTATATAGAAATGACGAACCAACAACACCTTACGCCCGCGCTTCTATCGAAGGCGGTTCCTCTTGGTCGTGCTGGTACTTTAGCCGACATGGCGGGTCCTATTCTCTTTCTTGCTGGACGCGCTGGTGCATATGTCAATGGAGCCGTATGGCTAGTTGATGGGGGCAGGGTCGGCCAAGTCGCCAGCTGTTATTCATAGTACTGTCCTGGCCCACCGACACTTGGTCGGGTGGACATGTAGGATTCCCAAAGAAGTTTATGTATGAAGTATGTACGGATGCGCTTATCTAACGAGCTCTACGTAATACTTACCATTCCCGGACTCATCAGATGCAACTAGTCTGTTAGTCTTATCTCAGCAGTGCAGCTGATTACTAGTACTCTAGTATATATGAAACGCATCCATCACGCCTTACGAAGCAAAATCACTCAGCAAAATGGCACACACCTATTATAAAACCGCTCCAAGTCTTGCGGCAGTCTCAACTTTTATATCCAGTCCAGCCAGTACCGTGAAAGATATCAATGGCCCCCACCACTAACGGTCGCCTCATCTTCAACCAAATACCGACAGGTAAGAAGATACCTTCCAATGGGTCACATTGATGATACCACGTCACTCCCACTAGGTTACCCCATCCCAGGCCAGACGACGGTGTACGATGCGAGCCAGTCGATCGACCTGGAAAGCGTTCCTTTGAACGGAGGGTTTCTACTAAAAGCTCTGGTATTGTCCTTGGACCCATACATGCGCAACAGGATGGTGGCATCCTTTCCCGTGAGTCTCTGTCTCTGTCATATTCGAATCAGTCTCGTTGACGCCTCGACTGAACGGGCAGTTTTCCTACGAAATTGGAAAACCGTAAGTGTCTTGTCGGTGTGGAATACTGTATGGGGCTCACTCAGGCTTTTTCTTTCTTTCATAGAATCGATAATTACGGCGTTGGAGTCGTTGTACGCTCCGAGAATCCTGCTTTTCAGGCTGGCGATCACCTATATGGGTATTTTCGTGAGTGCATATATCCTGGTCCTCCGTTCGGTGCCTCCATGACGCACCCATAGCATTTGAGGAGTACTCGATTCAGCATCAAGCCGAGGCCTTTAGCAAAATAGATAACCAGCACAATCTGCCTTGGAGCGTATTCGTGGGAGCAGTTGGTATGGCTGGTAGGTGCTGTGAAGCGCTAGCGAAAACGTGTGTTTGATTTTCCTGCAGGTCAGACGGCATACTGTGGCTGGAAGGAATATTCTCGCGCGAAGGAGGTGAGTATGTTTTCACGGTAGCCATTCGGAGGAGCTCAGAGCACGCCTGGGCAGGGGGAAGTAGCATTCATCACGAGCGGAGCCGGCGCGATTGGATCGTGCGTATTCGATTCACGAAGTTTCGCTGAGCAGATGATTAACCGATATCCTTCAGCCTCGTCATTCAGCTCGCCAAGCGAGACGGCATGAAAGTTATCGCATCTGCGGGTTCTGATGAGAAAGTCGAATTCATGAAGGAGATTGGTGCGGACGTGGCTTTCAACTACAAGACAACAAAGACGTCCGAGGTCTTGGCGAAGGAAGGCCCGATTGATCTGTGCGTCGCGTCTTCTGTTCACGTTAGGTTCTACCTAACTGAGTGTGTAGCTATTGGGATAACGTGGGCGGCGAGTCCCTCGAAGCAGCACTGGATGCTGCAGCGAAGCACGCCCGCTTCATTGTGAGTCCGACAACTAATATCAGATGATGTACACGCTCATGCTCCGCAGGAATGCGGGATGATCTCCGCATACAACGAAAAACCCTACCCAGTGACAGTCAGTACTTGGTTAAGATTCAAAGTTTGCGATTGCTCACTTGAGGACCACGTTAGAATTTAATGAATATCGTGGTAAAAGACCTTACGATAAATGGGTTCGTCTTCACCACTCTTCTCCCCAAGTATGTGGATGCCTTTTACAAGGAGGTGCCTGCGTTACTCGCATCGGGAGAGTTGAAATATAAGGAGAATACCACAAGGGGGTTAGAGAAAGCCGGAGAGGCGCTTCTTGATATGCTCAAGGGCGTGTATATCGGAAAGAGTAATATCGAGGTAGCAGATCAATAGTTGCATTGTCTTCTGTCTGTACAGCATCCAAGTACTGTGGAACTTGTGCACAGATTAATCCAAGTGTTTGACTCACGTTACATATTCCGGCAACATTGCTAATTGCAACAGAATAGCTCAAACAGTCACTCCGGAGTGCGCATACGTAGCTTCCAAGCGCGATTTCACGTAGTCCCCAGCAGTGACGACCTCGTACTTCGACGGATTGTCTTCGGTGACACACCCAGGAATAGGCTTGGACAGAATTTCAAAACAAATTATGATCTATTGAATGAGAGGCTTACCTCCAGCTTCACATCATAATCGGTCCCGAAGAATAAAGGCATTGAATATCTTTCGCGCCCGGAGGCATTGATGGCGCGATGGGTGGTCGATTTGAAAACGTCATCTGAATGGATGCTGAAATACTGTCGACGAGACCTAAGGAATTGGAATTAACATACTAGTCCAACGAGCAAATTGATCTCCTAGACTGAACATGGATCATTCAGCTCCAAGTCGTCCAAGAAGAGAAGGAGCGGACAAACGTACTTGAGGATCAGGGTTCCGGGGATAGGAATGGCATCGATCCATTTGCCACTGATGTTCATCACCTGCAAAGCCGGAACGTTGTCTTGCCATAAGATGGTGAAACACTGATGAAGGATGCCTCAGAGCTTCGTGTCCATGATTTGATAAGATACGTCACCTCGTAGCTAGTGAGCATACTGAGCAATGGGACTGGCAATAAAAGACATTTGGAATTACTCAGTATGAGCCCCGATGCCTTGCACCCCCTCCAACGGACGCGCAGGCTGAGGTGGGTAATAGAGCAAGCGCATGATTGCTGCCGGTTTGGTGACCTGATCAAAGACCCATGCTTTGCAGATGCTCTTGATACGGTAAGTACGACTTACCTTGTCATCGAAGAAATTCTCTGATAGATTCAGAGCCAGCGCGAAGAGGGGGAAGAGAGACTGTCCTAGCTTTACAGCGGCGTGACTACACAACAAGGAAAATCTGGGATGAGCCTCGTTGAACTGGGACACGGCAACGTACTAGTATGCAAGAACGTCTCCGCGAAACTCAGGGAGATTACCTGGCCAAACGTTTGCCCCAGTCATTGATCCGTCTTCTCGCACCTGCGAGCCGTCGATAGGTTCGATAGGTTCCCATCCAATGTCAAATCCCTCGTGCAAATCTCCTTTGTTCTCTGGGTTAGTGTTTTCGCCGAGAAGCGCAGTGTATCCTTTGAAGTTGGGAGTCGCGTGGATGTCCAACTGATGCCCCAATAAACCAAGGATCTAGAGACAAAGGCCTTCACAGACCTTCATCTTCATCTCAGTGGGGAGAACAAAAAACTGCTTGGCGGCGCCGATGGCGGCACCGATTGCTTCTTCGGGTATACCATGGTTCTTGACTATGAGGTGGGACAATTCAGTGAGATGGGATGAACTGGGATCGGGCCATACTAACTGTAAAAGAATCCGACGTTGGTGCAGGCATCTCGTATTTCGGCAGCGAGGGCGCGACGCAAAGTGGGATCGCGACTTGTCGCGTTCTTTAAGTCGCTGCGATAAGCTCGTAACGTTGGTGGGCACTATGACGGAGAACACCACTTGCATTATCGGGATTTCCTCAAAGGCACCCCCTGTTCGAGAGTTCTGATCCTGTGTCACAGTCGAGCTCCCCCTCGAAACACGAAGGAAGACCCACCATCACGTTTGAAGGAAGTTTACGAGCGACAGACTTGAACAAAGTAAGGGGGCGTGTATTTCGGACGTTGTCGGTCTGATAGAAGACAAACTGTTTTGGTTCTGAGCGTCAATCCTTAGCGCCACTGCATATGTGTGCGAACGATGTAAGACTTGCAGGCTGCAGCATAGGTTATACTCTTACATGACAACGGGGTATTTTGGAAAGCTGTACAGGCAGTGCATTTCCTGTCAGTGAAAAGTGCATTGTTAGCAAAGACGTCGGCGGTGAAACTTGTCCCACGACAAGATCCGGTCGACATTGCCTTGGTACTATTGTCATGATGCCAGCACACTGCATTCACAACAAGTTGATGCGACAGTGGCTCACTCGGCTTCCGCCGTATAATTGAACTCCGCCGCATCATGATTGGATTCGGGTCTCGGCATTAAGTACGGCAGACTCGTGCCCAACTGCCCGCTGTTGTTGTTCTTCGTTCTCATCTTCGTCTTCGCTGTTGTCACCGTTGTCGCCAGTTTCAATCAAAAGCCTGCATTTCTCACCATCAGGCAGGCGGGTTCTACACTTCCCTAGACCGGCAGGCTCCGCTGGTCTCGTCTAGACCTAACAAGGCACACCGAGCACAAGATCTGCTTTGCAGTTGCTTGTCAAAAGTGCCCTTGTCTCTAGCACAGTCCACAGACTCGACGTCAGGACTCCATTCTTGAGACTCAGTTCTCGAGGTTGATCCCCATATCTTTCGTCCATTACTTACCGCCATCTCTTCATCTTACAAACAAACCTTCTACACGTGTCCTCAAGGATCAGGAACAACCTATCTCAATCATCAAATCTCCTCGTTCAGATATCCTCTTGTCTTCATTCACCGCTAGCGGATCTTTGCGTTTTCTTTCACATTTCGCATCAATACAGGCATAATGGCAACTCTTCGCCCACCTTCAAGTCCTTCCCCTTCCCCTCTCAACGCAGAAAACGGACGTTCGTCAAACAGTGCACGCGCGTCTATGGGCCCACGTCAGACCCTCGCCTCCCCCAGACCACCCGGTGGTGGAAGCGGTGCACGACCCACGAGCGAGTTACTCGGCAGT
Source organism: Paxillus ammoniavirescens (assembly GCA_014904835.1). NCBI lineage: Eukaryota > Fungi > Basidiomycota > Agaricomycetes > Boletales > Paxillaceae > Paxillus > Paxillus ammoniavirescens. The sequence continues at coordinate 164,017 of MU120912.1, forward strand.
GCTAGCATGTTCCAAACTCCAGAGTCAGAAGCAATTGATCAATGGTTTGAAAACTTGCAAAACTATGAAGAAACCCTTGAAGACATGGCTGCCGCATCCTTGGATGTCAATTTCAAGGAGGAATTGAGCGCGATTGAACAGTGTTTGTATTTTCCGTCATCCGCTGTCTTATTATCTGACCATATTCCAGGGTTCAAGGTTCTTTCTGAAGCGGAGCGTACGGCCGCTCTGTACAGTCTCTTACAGCAGTCGACACAAGTTCAAATTCGATTTTTCATCACCGTGTTGCAGCAGATGGCGCGGTCGGATCCAATGACCGCCCTTCTCAGCCCAGCTGTTGGAGGTAAGCCGCTCAGAACATCGATCGAACATCTGATGATGTTAAAATTGTGTGATTAAGGTTCAATGCAAAGTCAGATGGAAGCCAAACTTGCCCAGATGACTCTCAAATCCCCATCCATGAAATCTCCCATGCCATCGTCTCCTCGTGTCTTTAGTGGCAGTCAAAACAGGCAGTCGCTTGCCCTTGATACCACTTCGTCTGGGTTCCTCTCTCCCGACTCCGCTGCGCTGGGATCCAACCACGATGCAGCCGCTACACTCGCTCAACAAAGAGCGAAACTGAAGGCAAGCAACGCTGCTCACCGCATCTCGGCACCCATTCTCTCTACTGGCAGCGGAGATACTCGCACCTCATGGGGCTCCGCCCTCAGCCAGGTAGCTGAGCAAAACCTCAACTTACAAGCTCAAGAGATCGTATTACCCAGTCCCAACGGGGCGAGACCTAAGAGCACAGAGTTCAGTGGCTCCCTCGGAACTCCCCGCGTTGGTGTGGATGCGCTATCCCCCATGGTGGGCGACAGCTGGGCAAGCAACGTTAACACACCCTTGATTCCCATGTTCGGCAAAGATGCACAAAGCACTCAGAACCTCGACGCCGCGGCCGCGAAACTGAGCGACTGGAACAATGCAGGACCTCGTGTGCCTCTCATGGCAGATCCCAAATCGTTCCGCCGTGCGTCCAAGGGAAACACCAGCACCGGAACCGCTTCGGACACCGGGAACCATAACAACAACGTCTACGACAATGACGGCAATCTCGTTCAACCACAACAAGCGGGCCAACGCAAAATCCCTATGCACGGTACCAGCAATAATAATGCCCAGTTTCCCACCACGCAACAGTCGCAATGGAATGGTGCCAGGAGTCCTGCGTTGCCCACCCCAAGCAGGTTTGGTGAGGAGAGCAATGCTCCGTTGAGCGGGCTGGGTATGGGTAGCTTCAACATGGCAGGGTTGAACAGTCCTGGACTTGGTATGGGCATGCCGAGTGCAGGATTGTTGGCGGGTATGAACCCCCTCCAGATGAACATGTTGAACCTACAAGCTCAAATGAACGCGATGGGAATGACTCCAGAGGCACAAATTCTGGCGGCTCAGATGGCTGCCGGATTCACGCCCCAGAGTTGGTTGAGCCTGCAGCAGGCTGCCATCCAGGGCAATAACAGTAATAACAACAGGGGCCGCGGGGGCGGTCGGTCTCCTGGTCTCCCGAAGACGGGCTCTTCTAGTGGAAACAACGCTGGCGGAGGCGGCAGTGGTGCCAAGAAGGACGACGATGACGTTGATCCTGCACTGCTCAACGATATCCCAGCCTGGCTCAGGAGCCTGAGGCTGCACAAGTACACTCCTAACTTCGAGAAGATGAAGTGGCAGGATATGATCATCCTTGATGACGCAGGTTTGGAGGCCAAGGGAGTAGCTGCTCTGGGTGCGAGGCGCAAGATGATGAAGACCTTTGAGGCTGTGAGGAAGAAGTTGGGCATTGAGACTCCTCCGGGTTACAACCACGGTGATGGTCTGAACGACGGGTGATGATATATGTTGCGCTCTCGGATCCTTTGATACATCTCATTGACTGGAAGAACTTTGGTGACTGGTTGTGTTTTTTTCTCTCGTCTAGTTGTGTTCATGTGTTCTTTCGGTCGATATTGTCTGGCACAAGCCAGTGTTTGGACGGAATTGGCTATACTACCCCTGCTGTCGCTCATGTAAAATACTGTAGCTGCTCAATACAAGTGCGAGAATCGGAGAAAGCAAGCTTGACAGGCGACGTAGAGTCCAGACCGAATGGAACTGTTGTTGCCTTTCCTTGTCAACTATCACTGATCTATTTCGGCCGTCCATCTAGAACTGATTCCCATTTGCCCTGGGATGGTATATTTAAAGGGAACAAACAATAACATTTCGATAGTATCACTTCAGATAGTTCTACTCTGATCAGAGCAAGAAAGCTCTGGCGACCTTGGTCTCATTTAACGTCGAGTTCATCCCATACGCTGCCTTGGGTAAGTTATATTTATTCGACAGCCTGTGATGAGCTGTCATTTGATTTAGTTCATTATACCCACCAATCCTCAGCACCCACCACCTGACTCCCGCTGCTTCTTACCTGTCATTATGCCCCTCGACCGCGGACCATCACCACTCCGTCCGTCTATTCGCGGTACAACACCCTCGCATAGGCGTTTCGAAGCCATGTCTCCGGTTGAAGATGAAGTTCACCCTGTTATCCATGCTGGAAGAGTTGCAGTCATCACCGGGGCTGCAAGCGGCATTGGAAAGGCTACCGCTATCGAGCTGGCAAAGTGCGTAGGCGCTGTCGCTCTGATCTCCTGCGCGAGATACTCACAACAAGTGAACTATCGTGCTGTTGGCGTCGGTCACGCCGCTCTTTCGGTTTTCATCTCAATTTTTGTTCTGCCACCATTCGTCAATCACTTGGGGATGGATCGCTCACGTGTACGGTGCTCAGGGCGGGTTTAAAGCTCGCACTTGCCGACATCAGGGAAGACGCTCTTGTTGCAACCGGAAAGGAAGTTGCAGCCATTTCTGGCGATGCTAACGTCCTCGTCATTACTACCGACGTTTCCAAGATCGAGGACGTACAGCACCTGCGTGACAAGGTGTACGAAGCTTGGGGAGAGGTGAGCTTTTTTTGCCACAAGTGATATATCTGTCCCAATCGGATATTGGGGCTATAATATCTCCTAATCGCTCTTCGATTGAGCTAACAATGCTATAGGTTGCGGTTTTACTGAACAATGCAGCCGTCAGTCCTGACAGCAAATCCTGGGAGTTACTTGATAATTGGCGGAGTACTTTCGAGGTCAACCTTTTCGGGTAAGCCCGCTCCTCGGAGAGAAAGAAGTTTTCCTGACTGCTTTCAGAGTGGTCAACGTGCAACAGACTTTTGTGCCCGTACGTTTTGCTTAGTGTTCCATTTGGTCGAAAGAAGTCACCGTTATGGGCCAGTCGATGCTGCATCAAGAGAACCAGGCGATGGTTATTAATACCGGTTCTAAGCAGGGGATCACGAATCCTCCGTGGGTCTTGTCCCGTTTAAATTACATAAAGATTACTCACTTTGGCACGATGTGCAACGCGCTATCGTGATAGTGGTAATCCTGCTTACAATGCCACCAAAGCGGCTGTAAAAAGCTTGACCGAAGGGTTGGCGCAGGAATTGCGTGAACGCCCCGCGTGTAATGTTACCGCGCACCTCTTCATGTGAGTTTTTATTTTAAATACCACAGGACGACTCGGGAGTAATGGTTGTCGTTTCAGTCCTGGGTGGACCTTCACCGGGTTGACCGCGAAATCTGGGGGTGTAAAACCTGCGGGTGCGTGGACCGCTGAAGAGACAGTTCTTTACATGCTCGACCGCGTTCGTTTGGGGGAGTTCTACATTCTCTGCCCAGATAACGAAGCCCGACGCGCGATTGACCAGCTGCGGATCATGTGGGCAGCCGCCGACGTCGCCGAAGGCAGGCCTGCGCTCAGTCGGTGGCATAAAGATTGGAAATCCTTGTATGAAGAGTATATTCGCGAGGGATTGGCTGATATGCAGTGAGCCGGCCAAGCAATGCGAGGATATACCGTGAAATGATAGGAATGTGAAAAAGGGTCCCGGAAATGATTGTAAATGTTGTCGTTAACTTGTTTGTTGCTATGAATACGTTTAGATGGGTGTCTCTATGAGAGTCATTCGACTGTAAACGTTTTTGTGTTTGTTTTTTTTATGTGAAGGATACTTGCTGGCTTGGATGATCGATATCGATGGGTAGGCGGCCGTTATGAATTACGCTCCGTTACGCTCCGGGATATCCGATCTGTACCGCATTCTGGAGTGAGAGTGTGGGGAAGGTCAATATATATATTGTAAGTATATTAGTGACATTTTATTGTGGACTAGTGTATTGAAACGTAATGCCAGCGTTTGTGCCAGCAGACTTGAATTGTCGACTGCTACTAGTTGCTGGTCATTGCAGCCCCGCCCGCAGTATTACGATCTAGTGTGACTCAATTGTATTCCATTCGTGTGGCATCGCGCGCCTTCGAAAATCCCAGAAAACTCCACATGCCACATGTACACCGGGGGCCCAACCAACCCGGAATAAACGCACGCAGTAAAAGGGGGCTTATACGTCAGCATTTAAGCGAATCGAGGCCGAGCGGATCTTAGTAGTACTCCCTTCATCGCTATTACGGATCTTAAGCTTCAGCCAAGCTCTGGATATTGCCAATAGTACGACTTGAGCAATCGGGAAACGCGATAACTGGTGGTACTTTTGATGTAGGCAGCTGGGTGTCTGGGGTGACCTTGAGGGGAAGATGGTTGCGGGTTGCTACAGTTGAAGGGGAAGGGACGGTGTAGTCCATCCGGGTCTAGTCGCGGGTTCCTGGGAACGGCTTTGACCCGATGCCGGAAGAGTGTTACACTGAATCACGTGCCAGTCTCTGTAAGTGAACGTTTCAAGTTTGCAATTTCAAGGTCGAGCCTCGTAGACTATGTAATAGGTACCGGATCCTGTTTTAAAACGAGGTCAATCTTGCGTTAGAATCACCCCACTCAAATCCAGCTCGACGGGTATAAATATTTGACCGTCTCCACATCTTCTTTCACATCTTGCACCCGTTCATACACTTACATCTGTGATACCGTATCATTCTACGAAAAATCCTCTATAGTCTCCCCCGATGTCCTCCACGTCGATGCCCCCGCTGCCTCGTCCAGGACTCCGTGTTCTCCACGATCCAACCATACATCAGCTTCAGAATGGGTCGCATAGCTCAAGCCCGAGCTCTAGGACGAGCAGCGAAGCCTCTCTCCAGCGCGTCAAAAATCTTCCAGGCTATGCCATTGCAGTCTTCAAAGGAAAGGAAGAACAACGCGCCAAGGTTCAAGTTGATGTCGCCGCCAAGGTCAGAATCCCTATTGTGATGATATTCGTAGAATGTACCTGACCCTATTTGGATCTCAGGGCTTCATTCCTCGAGAGTTGGTCAACAACGAGGTCAACTGGTTCTACTCACACCTAGGAATTGACGACACATACTTCCAGAATGAGTCTCCATCTGTCATATCTGACCACATCATCGCGCTTTTTGGCGCCAAAGTTCTTGCATTTACCAAACACGATCCCAGCAAACTCGTCATCGACCTTGAGAACATCGACGAAAAAGGAAACGGTGCCACTTTCATTCACACAAGTCCCCCCGGCTTGACCTCAACCGAAGGTCCGGGCGCCACTTGTGAATCAAGGTATTTCTGCATTTCGTATGCTCTCAAGTTAATGCCAATTGCTGAGCACTCAGGATCGATTCTTTATACCTCGACAAGTCCACGCCTTTGAATTGCTACCGCCTAGAAACCTTCCGCTCAGCGGGCTCCATTTCCGCAACCGCCTCGCAACAATTACGTTGCTACTTCGTGACCAAGTGTCATTTTCCTGCTCAACCTCCCCCCTCGAGCCGTACGGATGGATGCACTGATATCCGGAGCGTGTCGGACCCGGTTTTCCTCGAGAAAGCCAGCGAGAACACGCTTGATATCTATCAGAGCATAATGTGGCAGGTCGAAAGTCGCTATGGGCCTGTCATGGAAGTATTTGAGGTCGAAGGTTCCCGCGAGAGGCGGCTTGTCATCGGTTATAAGATGGGAGGAACTTCCAGATTCTTTAGGTACGTCCCAATTCCAAATAGATCCTGGCGAAACGTTCACCACTTCGTTCAATAGTGCACTCTCCAACCTTTATCACTACTACGAGCTCTATTCAGCCCGAAAGTATGTGGAACAGTTCTCCAATGGGGTGACCATCATATCTCTATACCTGAACCCAATGCCGAATTCCACCGCTGCCCCGATTGAGAGTTCAATCTTTCAAGTCATGAAGGAGGCTTCGTTGCTTTACTGCCTTCCGGATAATCCATTCTTCCTCAATCCCAACAACTCTAACCATGCAGTTCAGGAGGCCACCTACGCTTGTGAGTATATCTGTCAAACCATTGAATCAGCATTTGACGACTCATTATTAGACTGCGGATGGGTGTTCGCACAACACTTTTGCAACCGCCTTGGGCCTGCTTACCTCCATCTCAAGAACATCCTGGACGAGTCTAATCCCTCCCACGCGGAGGTTCTCAACGACATCAAGACACGTTTCAGAGAAGAGACATTTACGCGTGAGAGTATTGCTCAGGTCATTCACGCGCACTCGGAGCTGGTGAGTGTTTCCGTTCATGTCTTGAATACTTCTAAAAGTGTTGTAGATTCGCTTGCTCTATGTGAATTTCGCTATGGTGCACTACCCCGCCGCTGATGATGCATCTCTTATGTACGTCTGCAACTGAGCTCGTCTTCACTGAAATGTCTGACTTGCTCATCAGGCCTACTCTGTCGTATCAGAGGCTGCAGAATACTCAGCCTCTTTCTGATGGGGAATTGTATGACAAGATCAGGCGTACGGTTCCTAACAAGCAGGACTTGCAAGTTCTCGAGAGTCTCCTTATCTTTAACAAGTGTGTTGGCCACCCCGCTTCATTCATCGAGGAATTATACTAATCATATTGTTTGACAGGCATGTTCTCAAGACCAACTTCTATCAGCCAACAAAGGTCGCTCTGTCATTTCGCCTTGCACCAGATTTCTTGCCAGAGGTCGAGTATCCCAAGAAACCGTTTGGCATGTTGTTTGTCATCGGTAACGAATTCCGTGGATTCCATATTCGTTTCAGAGATGTCGCCCGTGGCGGTATCCGCATAGTTATGTCGAGGAACAAGGAGTGAGTCTTACCGGCCGAATTTTCCATTTCCTGACATTACATCGTATTGACTGCTTTCATAGGAACTACTCAATCAACCAGAGGATGTTGTTTGACGAGAACTATGGTCTAGCTTCCACGCAGTCGTTGAAGAACAAGGACATACCGGAAGGAGGTGCCAAGGGGACCATCTTACCATCGTATGTCGCCTCCACTCCTTTGTGCACATTAGAACTGAACACATTCGATTAGCCTCGGAGCAAGCCCAAGACGTTGTTTCGAGAAATACGTAGATGTGAGTATTATGACTAAAGCACACTTACTTTTCTGATCTCTCCGGCAGGCTGTTATAGATCTTTTGATCCCTGGACAGACTCCCGGGATCAAGGAGCGTTTGGTCGATCTTTATGGGCAACCAGAGTTGCTCTTCTTCGGACCCGATGGTTAGTCTCGCCATTGCTAATTGTTCGCGTCACACTGACGAGTCTTCAGAGGGTACCGCCGACATGATGGATTGGGCAGCACGTAAGGACATCGCTCAGAACTTGGAACAAAGCGATTCTGAATTTTTTGGTTTTGTTTTCCAGTCCATGCACGTGACCGCGGTGCAGAGAAGTGGTGGAAGTCGTTCACGACAGGCAAGAGTGCTGAGCACCTGGGTGGCGTACCTCACGACACCTACGGAATGACCTCGTTGTCGATCCGACAGTACGTCCTGGGTATCTACAAGCAGCTCGGTCTCAGGGAGAAGGATGTCACCAAGATACAAACTGGCGGTCCTGGTGCGTATTTGCTTTCCAGTGGGTGGGCTTTGTCTGACAGGAACTTGGGTTGGCAGACGGTGACCTTGGCTCCAGTACGTTATCAACAATAACCGCATTCGTTGCCTCACTAATGGGCAAGCTCAGATGAAATCCTGCTCAGCTCTGACAAGACTATCGTGGTCATTGACGGTAGTGGTGTCCTTGCAGACCCTGCTGGTATCAACCGCGAGGAGCTGGTCCGCCTCGCCAAGTTGCGAGTACCCGTCGTCAACTTTGACAAATCTAAGTTGAGCAAGGATGGGTATATGGTCAAGGTCGAGGACCATGATGTCAAGTTGCCGTGTACGTCAACACTGTCTCCGCATTTTGCCTTTTGTACGAGTTCGACTGATGTGGGCCACAGCCGGTGAAGTCGTCCTCGACGGGACAGATTTCAGGAACGGGGCCCATTTGAGATTTAAGGCAGACCTTTTTGTACCTTGTGGCGGACGCCCCGAAGCCGTCAACATCTCTAATGTTGCTGGTTTGGTCGATACCGAGGGCAAACCTCACTTCAAGTACATCGTCGAGGGTGCCAACTTGTTCTTCACGCAACAAGCACGCCTGCACTTGGAGAAACGCAAGGTTGTCCTATTCAAGGACTCTAGCGCGAATAAGGGCGAGTATTATTCTTTCCTTGAGCCAGACAGGTATCTCACCTCACGCAGGCGGTGTGACCAGCTCGTCTCTCGAAGTTCTGGCTGGTCTTGCGCTCTCCACCGAGGAATACGTCGACCACATGATTTTCAAGGATGGCAAACCCTCTGAGTTCTATCAGAACTATGTCAAAGATATTCAAGCCAAGATTACGGAAAACGCGGCGGTTGAATTCCAATGCATCTGGCGTGAGCATGCCCGCCTCCAGGGAGCGAAGCCCCGCACGCAGATCTCCGACGAACTCTCGAGTACTCTCAATAATCTTCAAGCTGAACTCGAGAGCTCAGATTTGTTCGACGATCTGCCGAGCAGGAAAGGCGTGATGCGCAAGGCAATCCCGAAGACGTTGGTCGATCAAATTGGGCTTGATATCTTACTCGAGAGGCTTCCAGAGGCTTACCAACGAGCTCTGTTCTCTAGCTGGGTTTCTTCGCACTTTGTGAGTTTTGCATGTCTTGGGCAGTCCGACCTGTGACCGAGTTTTCTCCCAGATCTACAAGTACGGCGTGAACGCCTCAAGCGTGGACTTTTTCCACTTCGCTCGCGACCTTGCCAACTAGAATGGACGATCGGATACCTGTTTCACCTGTATACCTCGCGCATATTGTGCAACCAACATTCGAAGGAGATAATGTCACCTCACATCCAGCTCAACTTTGTAAAATGATTGTAATACACTCTTGTTCTAGATTAGAAGTCTTGACAGCATCCCTCTCGCTTTTTCGTTACAGGTTGCATGTGCGATCACTTTGTTACCCATGTCATTATATAAGTAATGCTACAGACCTTCGTCATACAATTTCCGGGTCAAGGCTATGTAGAACCTCTCCAAGTCAAGTTTGGTTGCTAGATCGCTCTTGACCGGTTTCTTGCTTTGAACCTTGTCTTTGGACGGCGAAGCATTTGCTGGAGTCGGAACTTGGTCAACCATCCAGTCGAAAACCGCAGAGAGCTTGTCAGTCGATGCCTTGACAACGGGATCGTCGTGACCGCCCTGTCTGATCTGATCTCTCTCTTCCCTGGTTTCCCAAGGGGACGAAGTGGGTTCGGTAGCTTTATTGGGAACGGAAGCAAGCTTAAGCTCTCCAAACGAGCGCTTCTCTTGTCTCCATGCTCCAATGAACCGCGACCAATCTCCGAGAGCCCAACCCTCTCCACCCACGCGATTCGTGATGCTGCCCAACGGCACCGATGGCAAGTCGACATTGAAGTCCATGCCTCTTGCCCCTCTGATTTCCCAGTGGTCACAACCTTCTAAGATGCCGAGGAATTCTCCCCATCGGGCACTCTGCACAGTTACTAGCCCGTCGTTTCCCCACAAGTCTTCTTGTTCCCATGGCGGAATACCAGGGTTGTATGACTTATCTCCAGCCGCTGCCTTTAATCTATCCTTGGCCCTCTTCTCTGCGTCGTCAAGGATCACCTTCGGGAACCAGAGAGGGTGCCAAATGTTCAGGTCGTCGGTGCGCGAAACGACACTGAAGTACTTGACACGAGGATCGTCGGGGGTGGCAGGGTTAAAAACGTCGTTGAGGTACGAGGACGTCAAGTTCGCATAAGCCGGTGAGTCAAGGACCGATAGGAGCAGAGTCGTAAATGACGACGGAAGGGATGATAATGATAGAGAGAACGTCGCCTCGCGTTTCTCGGACTCGCCGTTTGCTTCTGCCGTTGGAACTTCAGACGGCGGTTGACCTCTCTGGTGGGCATCCCTTGATGACGTATCCGTGGGTTCATGTTGGCGCCTTCCAAGACCGAGGTGTTGCTGGTCGTGTTGGTTTTGTCTTCGTATCGTCTACGTGAGATGTGATAGAATGACACTTACCGCACACCAATCCATGAAGGGACTTCCACGGTGGGGGGTACTTATGGAAGTAAGCGACAGCGGGACATACTCAGTCGGGCCAAGGTGTGTTATTAGATGACGACAATCTAGTCCACCCATCGAGTGCGCTATGAGGTTGATCCCTCGACCTCTTGCTTTTTCTTGAAGGAGACGATCGAGATTCTTCGCCCTCGACGCTACGGAGCCAGTTCTTTGACAAATTTAGTTCTCGCTAAGATGTCAAGACGAACTCTTTGAGGTTCTTACCCAGGTACTGTTGTTACAATGACGTCCGCACCAAGTTTCTTCTGCAATATCGACAGTACGTTTGCCCAATAATGCATACGAAGGCTTGGAAATGCTGCAGGACCCCTCACATCGAATCCATACAACCCTGTGGCACAATGAATCGGGGTTGGGTTCTGACGGACGAGACACGTACCATGGCAGAGCACGATAGGGTACCGAGGGGCTCTGACGGGATTGAGAAGGGTAGGATTTGTCATTAAACGATGGATTGTATCTTGACTCTTGGGGAGATCCTGGGGAGATTGTGGAGGATGTTCGCTAGAATTGCGTTGTCTGTCGAATGAGGAGGTCCGCTCGAGAGGCGTCGCAGTGGCTGAAGTTGAGTCTGACAATGTCGGGTGTTTGGCGTTGAAAAGCGTGCTGGGTTCAGATCCTGAGTAATTACGCTCGGTCAGTCCACTGCTATGCTTGGGATTTGCATTCAGAGACTTGTGACGCGCCTGGCACGAGAGGATTCTGGCTGCCGCGTTCCGGAGTACCGGCAAGATTGCTCGAGGCAGAGTTTACTGGCTCTACAAAGTTTGACCACTGGAGTTTGTAGGCAGATACAAGCCAGTTCCATCTGGTGTCCGGCTGGGTAAAAAGACTGGCCAATTGTTCAGAAGGACGTTGGAGGGGCTGAGGCGAAGAATTATCCGCCTGGATTCTTGGAAGAAGATACTGGTTGGTTAATGAGAGCGTTGATATTACATTGACCAGTCGGCGGATAAGCGCAGCGATCTGGACTGGGAAGTAGATGCTATTCATGATTGCCAGAGGTCGCTGTCGCTGCCACCAGAACGATCAACAGAAAGTACATGTCCATTTACGTAATTCCCAATGATCAGCCAATTCAAGTCTTGAGCAACGCCTCTCCTCAAAGTTTACTCTGCTCAAAGTGCTCATGCATCATGATTCTCACTCTTGAGCCACCTCCAACGATTCACGATCGTTTCCACCCTCGGTTCTGGGTGTCCAGAATAGACGTCAGAATCGACGGCGGAACCGACTGCAGAAACGGGAGGTTTGACTCCCTCTAATACTGAAACTTTGATCAGCATCTGAATTTGATCGACTGACTGCCTTGCAACATCGTATTTATCATGTATTTCATGTCCAACTTCGTCGAAGCAAAGCTTGGTTAGTCTCTTACCTTTGATATCATCTTATCGTTGCATCTTGGTTGACGTCGAATCCATTGCAATTCACTTAGGGAACGTAGCCTGGCTCTTGTCAGAACCGTGGCGCCAACTAGCATGACGCCAGCGCGTTTGTGGTATTCGTACGCCTTAGAATGAACGAGTTTCCTCTTTATGGCGACTCAGATGGTGTCGAATGGCATGAGTTCTGTTGCCGTCAACCTCCCAAAAGTTGCATCTAGTGCCCATGGACATCCGAGGGAGAACGAAATCAATGTACTATGGGTAATCTGTCGCTGGCGGCTATCTGTAGCTATAAATGCTACACGACGTTTGCCCACAACGTTGTCGCTTTCACCAGTATGAAGTTACTCGACTTTTTCATCGCCCTATTCCTATCTACGTGCCGCGCTTTCGCCGCAAAATATTCACTGTCTGCGGATATCTGCGGTCCAGGCTTCTACGACGAGTTCCGATTCGAAACTATGACGGATCCAACTCATGGCCGAGTGTCTGAATCTACTTCTTTACTCACATGCACTCACCTGTGGCTGACTTATCCTTTCGTGTTGCTGGCATAGTACCTATGTTGACGAACAGACTGCTCGGCAACTAAACCTCACTTACGCCGACAATGACACGTTCATCTTGCGCGCTGACTATACGACATATCTTGAACCATCTGACCCTGGTAGAAATTCCGTCCGCATCGTCTCCAAAAACGAGTATACAACGTTTGCGGCGGTGTACGTTCGCTGCTTCTATCATTAGCTCGCCTTGCTAACATTCGGTAGCTTTGATATGCGTCACATGCCTGAAGGATGCGGGTAAGAACAACGTTTTCTCTTACCGCCCCTCTCTGAAGGTTCACCCACAGCACTTGGCCCGCGGTCTGGACTGTAAGTTCTCTTTTTATAGAACAAAGGTAACAACTGACCGCAGATTGACTTTCGTCTGGTAGGTGGGTGCCGACTGGCCTAACGAGGTGGGTCTTGGTGTGGTGGCTCATCCTTCGAGGAGCTAGATTACTGGGCATCGCAGGGTGAAATAGATATCGTCGAGGGCGTGAACAGCTTAATGCCCAACATTGCCTCCGTACATACCGGATCCAGTGGGGGTTTCAGTTCCCAACAGCCGTGTTCTTGATTAATAGCTCTGCCCAGATTGTTCCATGACACTGTCCGCTCGTAACATGACAGGGTTCGTGCCAACAGCCTTATCCATTGTGATGTGCTCATGATCTTATAGTCAACCAACCGGCACCAACTGTGCGGCTTACGAGACCGACAATACTGGCTGTGGTGTTCAGTTTACCGAAGATGTCAGCGATCCAATCAATTTCGGACCTGGGTTCAACGTACACCAAGGTGGATGGTAAGGCCATGTTTTCCCGTCTGATTATGACATCTGATTTTTTTTCTGTAGGTACGCGTTGGAGCGTACCAGCACCTTTATGAAGATTTGGTTCTGGTCGCGGAGCGACCTTTCTGTTCCCGACGAGGTGAAATTTGGCCCAGCCTCTGAAACAATTAATACGGAAACTTGGGTGTGTCTTTGCTGACAATTTCACGGAAAATTTGACAGTAAGGCTAAACAATGCTCTCGAGTGTACACCTGCCGCTCTTTGGACGGATGACATGTGTGACTTTCCCAGCCATTTTGGTCCCCACAACATCGTCATCAACCTGGCGCTATGTAGGATTGCATATCTAGTGTATGCGTCGCCATTGCTGACATTTGAACCCACCTTTCAGGCGGTGATTGGGCAGGCAACTACGACGTGTATCAAGGTTCCGGTTGTCCAGACACCTGCGAAGGTTAGTGACGTTTTTAGATGTATGGTGACGGCCAGCACATCTTCTTTCCTGCAGAGTTCGTCGACAGGAACCCAGCCACGTTTTATTCTGCGTACTTCGACTTTGCGTCAATCAAGATCTATGTGTAGGAAATAGTGTTTTCGAGGGCGTTGGAGGTGAATTCGGCATAGGCTATTGTTGTGTTGACCCTTGCCTGTCCAGATCATTTCGTGTACATCCACTTGCTGCAGCTTGCGTCGTAATGTCGATGACTCCGGGCGTAGATTGAACCGACGATACTCGACAGGAGTTTCCCATTGCCAGGGAAACTACGTCGCGCCTAGGCCCTGAGGCAGAGTTCAAGGTTGTGTCTGAAGCACTGCATATACATCCCCCTCATGATGCATAGGTCAGGAAAGGCAGTCCATTACCCGTGTAACGATGCCAGCAGAGCGGACTATCCTACCTCATCCTTAAATTATTTCATCTCGAATTATGCCATCTTGTCGTAGGTATCTCTCTCCACTAGCCCTAGGAGAAAAAAGCGAAAAATATAACCTCTCTGGCGGGGAGTCGAACCCCGCTCTTCCGCGTAACCTTGCTTCAGTGACAGGCGGATGTACTATCCGATATACTACCAGAGATTGATGAGATTCCTAACCAGTGACCTTTATAACCATTCTATGATAGAACTCACTCCAAGCACAAGACGAAGTGAGCTTAAGGGAAACAATGGAGAGTACGCGAATGAAGGCTCTGGCTGGTGCTTTTTTTTCCACCGAGTAATCCATGCATATGGATACTACACAAGTAGGTGAATGTCGTTCCTGCTCTTTTGTTACATGTGGACCATCCCACAAACGATTGCCTCTTACCGCTTCCGGGGAGTCACTAGGCCTGGTGGAATGTGGTAATTGAAGAGTACGTTGTTTGCCCGTTTAGTGAAGGGCCAGATTCAGTGATCTGAAGGTCAACGGAGGACCTCTCTTTTTGTTTCTGCTGGAACCATCATTATCCCTTTGTGTGCCGGGACCATGGTCATTTGGTCAAAGCGCTGCCAGTGGACGAACAATTCGAACGATGCTACACTCCTCCGGCAGTGGAGTTGTGCCGTGACCGTTATTCTGGCATATAAAGCCGAGTCCTGCCCGGTCTTGCAAACACAGAAACCCCCCCTCTTATCGGCAATTCCAAAAGTTTGCGATCATGCGAAGCTCCGACTTGTCTCCCTTGGCAGAGTTCAATCATTCCTTTGAACCCCTCGCGAACCAGCATCCCAACACCTCGTCCAGCAAGGAGGAATGGTCACGGGCATACCGCACGCACACAATATACGCCAGCACCCGTGGGCCTGCTCATAATTCATCCGACTCACCATGCAGCAGTAGCGCAACTTTACTCGACGAAGACCATGATCGTCTGAGCGCAGACCTCTTCAAGCTTATGCAATCCCCAGAGGACGGACGAGCATTAGATACTGGAACCGACCCGGCGAATTACACACACTGGCCGCCGAGTTCTGATGCTTCTAAGATCCTCCCAAAGCAGCACCTGCATGCGCCGACGCCTACCAAACCATCTTTCAATCCGAGGGCAGCGCCTTTCATTCCCTCCCCCTCGAAAGCGACACTTGGTTCTATGCAAATGCAAACGTCACCCATTCCTGCCCGACCATGCTGGATGGACTCTTTTTGCCACGGGACATCGATTGGGGACTTGGTGGAACAGGAAGTCGCAGCAAAGGCCATGATCCTTGCGACCAATTGGTCCTTTGACAATATTTGCGCTCTTGCGCAGATGTTTTGCTGGGATTGTGCACGCCCCACTACATACGGGCCATTTGCACGCGCTGTATATGAAGCTTTCAAGACACACTACGGAGAATGGGAATCAAGCTGCTTCCGTTTTCATCTCCGTAAATATGCGCTAGAGTCGTTCAGCATCGCTTGGTCATCTGTCAGTATTCCTGAATGATGATGCTTCTGATATTCGCTTACGCCTGCCCAGATCAATCCACAAGCTATCCCTCTGTATCATTCGCCGACTCCAGAGTATCTGCAACATGCCTGCAATATATCGACGTTCGTCGCCGAGCTTTTTGCACTTGAACTGATACCCAGGACCTCGATGCTCGAATGTCTTGACACTATTTTGAATGAGATGTGTAGCATTCAACACGTCTGCGCGCTCCAGAACATGGTCATTAGTGCAAAGGAGACACTTTGGCATGGTCCAGATAGCCAAAGGTTCACGAGGCAGTTCGTCGCCATCTTCGCCCAACGCACGAGTTCCCTACCGGACAATGCAAGTTTCGGCCCACCAGCATCCATTGCCGTCATAGTTAAAGTAAGGATTTACCCACGTTTGACGCGGGTTTTTTTAACCTTCGGTCGACAGGAGGCTAATATTGCTCGGAAAATCCACGAATGGCACAGTAGACGTCCAGCAACATACCCGATTGTTGTTCAGGAGTCGATTTGGTCTTAGCCACTTCGCGTCCCAACCACGACCCATGTACCAACATTGATACCCAAACACAGACCCAAGATGTCTACTACTGTATCGTATATCACAGTGTCATCCTAGGGTGTAGCAATTATTGACGATGTAAGAAACGGCAGTCTACGACTCGTGTGCAACCTGAAAAGTCCTGTCACAGTCATGATGCAGCTCGTCTTTTGACGTGCATTGTTACTTGTACCATTGGACGGATGTGATTGGTATATGCTCCCTCGCCCAACTGGAGGTTTCCTCGTTCGCATTCAACAGTGGATCAAGTGGTTGAAGTTTCCAGCCATGCTCAACCTCTGCATTTGGCGGAGGACACAAAGCCACCGCAGCCAGGGATAGGTAGGTGTGGTAGGGATCTTTCAATCGTGTGTCAAAAGCGCTTAGGACCAATCGTCACTGCATAGTTCAAATACTGACCAGGATGTTCGTTCGGTGCCTTGGAAATCCCACCGAATTTGAACTGACACGAGGCTATGAATCTTGAGAGCGACAATTCACATGTAAATTCTCCGGCTCCAAGAATCTAATGAAGTCAAGGGCGTATGTGTCAATAGCTGACGATAGTGGTGCACACATGCTGGACTTGCCGATAACGAAGCTCCACACCAGAAACAATAGCATGCATCAGCTTCTTTGTTTGTCCGCCCACGGTACCCGCCCGATGAGACTTGATTTTGAACGAGCCATCGTATGGTCTGTTTGCGCTCGTCATCGGTGAGACGACCGCTTTTACTGGCGAGGAAAATCGATGCCAACGCGCAATATGTGGGACCCCCTGGGGGCCATCAGGGCGAGCCCGACATTTCAGAAAGTGACACACCCGAAGCTTCGGCAAACGGCGCCTGACCGTAGCCGCCTTCATAGGTCTAGTTTGGGTCCCTTGGTCAGTGGCGGTTCCCTGGACTGACACAGACTACTTACCCTACAAGTCTCTATGAAGCTCAGGGCATTCTCTACTCGAACGCCCGACCAATCATCTAACATGCTGCTGATCGCGAAAGCGCAATATGTCGTTCGCAAGTCAGCATCACCCCCGTAAGGCTCGGAGGAGAAACTAGAAACAATATCCCGTTTAGTGACTGCGCTGAAGCCTAAACAACCAATCGTTGACCTTCCATCTTCATTCTGGCATGCTTGCAAGAATTTGATGATGCCTGGACGATCTAGTTGGGCAAATTCATCGCGAAGTATCGCCAAGGAGAGCAACGCAGTATAGGTCACAATTACGTGAGGAGGGTTTTCAGATCCTTCTGAATATAAGTTTGGCTAGGTGATTGATCCAATCGGAAGATGTTCGTTGAGAGAATATGGAAAGACAAACGAGCTCGCCATCTGCAGTCATGTAATTCCCTGGTCGAAAACCAGTGCCACAAGGTCCCTCTAGACGAGTACGTCAACCCGTACGCAACGAACATGTTAAGGCGCCACTCACGTGTCTGCTGAGCCCATACCCACTGCCGCCAGAACTCCACGTCTGATACCTTGGTGCTCCCATTTGAAAACTGCCCCGTCAGGTCCAATGACCCCAAGCAATAGAAAGCCAAGGCGAGTCTATTGCATGATTATCGTTATCGTTCCGAGTACATCAACGAATAATCGCACTTGGAGGGATCGACGTCGACCTGAGAACCCGGTAACCCCATTAGACACCTCCTACAATGAGTTGCGTGGGCCCCTTTGGTCAACGGGGGCAAGGGATCCATGACAACGCCGTATCTTGTGTTTCTTGTAGCCGCCACTGTATGCTGCAGGAATAGAATCTCACAGGCCAGAGGGCTTCTTCAAGTTGGACGCCCTGTAATTTCTTTTGAATCGTCGACGAACGCCCAAGTATTAATGAAGAAAGTAGTAGCTGGTGTTGAGCGTTGAGCCCTGTCACTTGAGCCGTTGATCATCGATTGATCACGATTCAGGCCTCCTGAGGGCCCAGATCGCTCGAGGACTCCTCGGACGACCGCTCCTGGCGTCAAGGGTCACGAATGCTCAAACTCCTCCTTCCATCGACCCCGTAGCATTCAAGTTGCAACGGTACGCCTACCACCTCGTTAGCCTCCGTGTAACTGATCTAAATTTACTTGTATGATGACCATCCTTAGGTCGTGGCAGCCTCCACACGCACTGGCAGTACTTGGCACTCGGTGTGAATCGTTGCAAGCTAAATATGTCAACAGGGCAACATCGGGATGGTGCACAATTTATGAGCCTGTATTTTTGTTGACACGAGTCGAGTGTCCCAACCACGTCCGTTGTCCATCAGCCTCAAAGAGACATGGGTGGATATCTGTCCCTCCTGAGCCAGTCTTTCCCCCCCAAGTCGACATTCAATGTCAGTGATATCCCGGATCTGACCGGAAGGATCGTGATCGTGACAGGAGCCAACACCGGTATTGGGAAGGAAACGGTCAAGGTGAATAGGCTCCTTTCCTTCTCATGGAGTGGCTGCAACCTGATGAACTTCACGGTTATTACTAGGCTTTGCTGCAGCATAATGCTAAGGTCTATCTTGCCGCCAGAAATCAAGCCAAGAGCGAAGCTGCTATTCAAGAACTCAAACTCAGCACTGGAAGTGAAGCAATATTCCTTAAGCTTGATCTCGGAAACCTCAAAGCTGTAAAGGCTGCTGCGGAAGAATTCCTGAGGTGTGACACCAAGTTGCCGCATAGAATGACTGCTTGATTTCCCCGATAGCAAGGAGACACGTTTGGATGTTCTCATCAATAATGCGTCAGTGTTCGTGCGTCCAGAGATCCCCTAGAACTTACACCTTGTTCCAGTGGCGTTATGTTCTCACCGACTGAGGATCTAACAGCAAATGGTTACGATCTTCAGTTTGGTACAAACGTCCTTGGTAATATAATAACCCATACTCATGAAATCGCTTCTTTCCGAGGTAACATACTTGACAGGGCATCACTATTTGACCAAGCTTCTGTTGCCGACGCTGATTTCGACTGCCAAGGCATCGTCAGATGGGAAGGCTCGAGTCGTCACTGTGTCGTCTTCAGCACACGTGATGGGCAGTTTGAACTTCGGAACGTTCAAAGATACTTCAGCCCGCAAGAATATTTCGACACACACGCTCTACGCTCAAAGTAAATATGTGCGTATGAAGCGCCGAGCGCAGACTCTCAATGACAAGGTCACCTCAGGGCAACGTCGTTTTCGCGCTGGAACTTGACAGAAGATGCAAATCTGAAGGCATTGTGTCCATCTCTCTGAACCCAGGGAACATTCGGTCCGATTTGCAGAGACACATGGGGTCAATCTCCCGCTCGCTAATGGTATGGCGCACATCATCTTGACCATCACTCGCCTGACAGTCACGCAGAGAACCATGCTCTACGATACGACTCACGGTGCTCTCACTCAACTGTACGCTGCCACATCCCCTGCGGCTGCAGAGCTTGGGGGGCAGGTAGGTTTTCTCGTTATTCAACATTTTTTGGGCATCGATACTAACACCATCGCCAGTACCTCGTTCCTTGGGCCAGAATTGGGCCATCTCGCAAGGATGCTCACGATCCTAAACTTGGGCAGGCATTATGGGAGTGGTGCGAAGAGCAGGTCAAGGACGTTTAAAATGTCGCGCATTAACGGGTGCGCCGTTAGCCATGACATGTAAATACCTAAGGTTCCGCTCTCTCTCAACGCCATGCAACTGCTTTGCCCCCATTTGTCTCGTGGTGCAGCCCCGTAAGTTTAAGTTTGTGCCTAGGGGTCGATCAGTGCAAATTATCTCCTAACAAAGTTGCATTGCGACAACCCAACGATAGGTTGCTATATCCTTTTGCAGGCGTCTCATGTGCATGGGTTCTTGGGCGATGCCAGAATGGCAAAGAGCCTCGCAGCCGCGAAGATGCACGGGGGTAGACTACATAGAGTCTGCCATGAGTATGAAAGATAAAACAGATAAAACAGAACGGGCAGTCTCACGACTTAAAGTTGAAAGCTTCGGCGACTCTCTCAATCTTCTTCCATGTCAAGGTCATCTTCAACCCCAGCACCCGCTCCTGAGTCTTCAAACACAATATCATCTGCGTCGTGCTCCCATCCTTCTTGCTCCACTTCTTCGTACACCTCGACTACCTCCGTATGAAGATGCCCGTTCCCCGATGGTACACTTTCCACAGTGGCTGTCGTTCCCTCTGCCAATAGAGACTTCGAAACAATGTCAAGAATTTCCTGCATATGGTCGCCAAGGCGGTCCTCGAGTTCTTCGACCACCTTCAGACGACAAAGATAAGGGGGGACACAAACCTAAACTGGAAGGAAGACACACGACGTAGAGTTCAACAGGCTCGGTGGGCGCTAGGTTTACGACTTGAAGTTTCTCCGCTTTCGTGAGGCTAAAGGGGGCAAGGTCACGAACGAGTTGTGAGATACCCGCGTCGGACTGCTGCCGGGTGGGTTGATAGCCTGCTGAGAGGTACTGGATTGCCTGGATCACAGGTAAAGGCAGTTCAAATCAGGAGGGCCAGAGAGCCAGTGACGGGTGATCTAAAGAGCCCACCTCAAGTTCGACGGTCCGCAAGTTCTCGGAAACCTCTTCGGTATGGGTGTCATGCGTAGGCTTTCCGGCGATATCTTCCTCCTTCTTGATGCGTATCGCTGTCTTTGTTCGAGCGATGTGATCTAAATCCAACTCACGAAGAAGAGTCAAGACCTCGAAGTTAGAGAGGAGGGCTGATCGTGGGTTGACAACCTGTCGTTGTATTCGTTGGGATTGGGATCAGATTTGTGTAAGATGTAGGTTGCATACCTCCATTACATACGTCCTATTCTGCTCGCGGGACTTGGATGGATCCTAGGACTCCTAGCTCTTGATGGACCTTCGGAGTGCTTCACAGCTTGAACTGCCAGTACTAGTGAAGAAAACGTATAGAGCGAATTTAGGGTTAGGGTCTCCAATACACCTCCGAGTCTCGGCTGCTTTTTGCATCGTGACAGGAAGGTCTCTTGCGCAGCCTCTCTTGGCAGAAACCTTGCACTCATTTCGATATAGGCGAGCCTTGTGCTGGGATTGTGCTGGAATGACAATCTTGTCGCCTCACAGAATCTAGCCCAGGTGGGAGAGGATTCAGGACTTGCCCTTTCAGTGGTATCGTTGGTGTTTTTGACTTTAGCGCACACTCGTGAGGGTATGTGTCATTCCCCCCGCCTCCACATCAAGGCTTGTTAACTGTGCTGAGGCGGGGACCCTCCTGGATGTCACCACCGTTGCCCAAGGATCTTTGGTGGTGTTCTTTGGCAAGGCGGTAGACCCCCTTCAACACGTCCCAGGCCCCCTTTTATCACGATGGTCGCCTATCATCGAATAAGTGGTAGGTACATCACTGTCCGTCTGCTTCATTATGCCAAACAAGAGCACTCTCCTCCCGTTTTGCTGTTCAGTCGCATTACCAACCTCATATTAGCCGTACCGTGCCATCCGGCGCGCATTGCATCGCAGCACATCTCCTTCGCAGATAAGTCCGCAATTGATGTACTCTATGCCCACGGTAGGGACGCTCTCAACAAGTCACGTTTTTACGGTGGCTTTATGGATAAGATGTTGATCTCTCCGAGGCGACCCCGCACAGTTGTCCGAGGACCGCTTGTTTCACTGGCCATCTTGTAGGATCTCGTTCGCATCACCCACCGAAGGCAGTATCAAGGAACTGGTGGTAAAGCTGGAAGAATCACGCGCTCGAATCTTGCCTTCGGGCAGAAAATCGGCATGCTATAACATGCATTTGCTTCTTGATTCGCTGCGTTCACTTTGGGTTTGTGACGTCGAATTAGGATAAAGGATGAGACCATCGTTCGCGAGATTGCCGTTGAACATGCTCACGGTAACTCACCTACCGCGTCAAATGTGCTGATTGACTTGACTGTACAGCGTAATTAACCACCCACCAGTAGCCTCAGTAACCTTTTCCGAGGACAAGTCGTCCAGAGTAGGACTTGTTCGGAGATTTTCAATAATTACATTGCAATACGCTAGCGCTGTAAACCCAACCTCAGAATAAAATAGTGAGAATCCATATCTCTGCTCTTCGGCAGTCGTTTGTTCTGGTCCCCCATTCTTCGGCTGTGACAAATCACGTGTTGTAGTTGTAAGGTTAGGGTTACCTCTTTGTTAGAGGGAGATAAACAAATAACAACAGAGAGATACACCTCCTCCAACGGCAGCGAGAAGAGCAATCACGGAAAACAAGAGAATAATATATCAAAAACATATCGTCTTTGGTGAGTACCCCCCAAACACATCACTTATCTTAACTTGCTCTTTGACCTGTGTAAAGTATCTTCCAGCAACAATGAACCGCCCAGGTCCGTTCCCATCTTCCGAACATTCGCGCACTCGCTAACATCCGCCCAGGTCAACCACCACAGCGTCCACCAAGCCTTGCTCCTCCTCCCAGCCTTTCATCTCAGTTCAGATCTCCTTACCCTACCTCCCAGTATTCTGTGCCACAGCGCAGCTATCCGCCACCAACTCTCCAGCAGCAACAAAACCCACACCGCACGCCCACCATACCACAGTCTCCCTTCCTACAGACGAGGCAGCAAACACAATCTAACGCATTCCCTTTCGGTACCGGTGCAGGGATCCTCGGGCAGAATGGCGCTTCATCAATGCCACCTCATATGAGTCCGAATCCACCTGCCGCGACACCAGCAAATGCCCCGTCCGTATCGTCAGCGAGCGAAGTAGCATTTGACCTGAATGAGTTCCCTGCCCTAGGGTCGCTAGGTCAAAACAATAACTCGAATCCTGCAAGCAACAACAATGGCGCTACCTCACTGGGAAGCTCCGGACTTACGTCGTCCGGAAACAATCCACCGGGCTCAAATGCTACCAGCTACGCGATTCAGGCAGGTCAGAGCGGGTCAACGGCACCTGGAGGAGGGCTACAACCGAGAGACTTCGGTCCTGAGGATTTCCCGGCGCTAGGCGGTCAACAAGGGCTAGGGTCTCAGAGCCAACCTCAGTCACAGAACCAGCCACCAACATCAGAGAATCATTCACCAGCACATCCTCCCGGACTGAACGGTTTTACTGATCATCATCGAACGAATATGCTTGGCTCGTTAAATGGTGGGCAACATGCGAACTCGAGCAATATCCAGTCGTCGGCTCTCACGGCAACGCAACAACCAGGCACACCAGGAATGCTCAACTTGCGAGGAATTCATCCCGGTTTCCAAAGCCAAAATGAAGCAGAGAAACAAAGGGTAAGTTGATGTCTTTTGACTCTTGATCATTCTATCTCTTGCATGTTCTCTCATGTAAAATTCGTCAAAATGACATTTCGCGCTACTAACGCATGCACCGCTTTTCTTTCGTCGATCTTCCACAAAGAGACTAATTGATATTGCCCATCAGCAGCAGAATTATGCTCTGAAGCTCAACCAGGCGTCCCATGCGGCATGGAGCGCGCCCAACACCAATCTCCCACCCTCACAGCCGAATGGCTCGGCACAATCGGGTCCAATTCAGGTCCAATCACAAACACAATCTCAAGCATTAGCCCAGGGGCAGATTCCGGGACAGCTCCAGTCAACACCAGCACAACCCTCGTCGCAAGGGCAGCAGGTTCACAATAACACTAATCCACCATCCCAGACGCAGCCGCTCCAACAACACCTAAATGCACCACCAGGTGTTCCGCCACCTGGAGTTAACCCTTACGCATCGAATGGAAATCACCATATACAACCTCCTCATTCACATGCACAACTGCACAATCCGCTCGGGCAAACCCAGAGTCAACCGCATCACCATCCACAAACGCCTGCTCAGCAAGTACTCATATCAGCTGCCGACCGATGGGGGTTGTTGGGTCTGCTAGCTATGATCAAGAACGCTGGCGTCGATGCTGATGGTGGTCTGAGCAGTGTTGGCACAGATCTAGGTGCAGTGGGGCTAGACATGAGTTTCGAGGGGTAAGTTCCGGATTTGTATAAATGGATTCAGAAGTCATTCATCATATCATCCGAAGGAATTTGTATTCAACGTTCATAACCCCTTGGGCCGATCAATCAGCAGCACGCAGTGTTGAGCCGGACTTCCATCTTCCTTCGTGTTATAATGTGCAGCCCCCACCGCCAGGACCAAGTAAAGCAGGAGCTTTCAGCGATGAAACTTTGTTTTACATGTTCTACTCAAGTCCGAGGGACGCATTGCAAGAAATCGCGGCCCAGGAACTGTGAGTCGACTCCGATCTCCCATCTGTTTGCAATTACTCCATTGGACACATGCCATGTGGTTGTATGCTTTGGTTGCACTTGGTACTTACGGCAAAACGACAGATGGAATCGGAACTGGCGATATCACAAAGATCTACGGATCTGGATAACCAAGGAAAGCGGCAGTGCGCCCTCTACTAAGATCCCAGGCGGTGAAGCTGGTGCCTATACTTGGTGGGACCCTGAAAACTGGGGGAAGGATCGAAAGGAGATGACGGTGCGCTATACTGAGCTGGAGGAGAAGACCGTTCCGGCATTTTCCATGGTCCCAGGGCTTGTGCTCAACCAAGCCCAAGGTGCTCAAGGACAGCAGGTCCCAGGTGCAATAGGGGGGCAACTGTCGAGTCAAACTACAGGTCAACCCAGGATGCAGATGGCGGGCATTTAAGATGTACATTTTTTCACTTTCTAGTCATCGTCCACATCACGGCACTCTTTAGTTGAAATTCTGCTTTCGACTCACCACCTACCTACCCCTCAAGTTTCTTATTCTACCTTTTCTGCTCCATTGCCGATGTTCTTGAAGTGAACGATGGTTGTATCTGTACTTCTTAATTTGCTCACTCATCCCCATCGCATAATGTGATTTTTCGGCGCCGTTGGTCAGTCTCAGAGTCCATCGACAAGGGGTATGTTAAGTCTAAGGGAACCAAGACCGGGTGTACGTAACTCATGGTTGTTCTTCACTAAGCCGTTAGGTCACAAGCACCAGGTCTCAGTGCACACCACAGGGGCTGAAGGGCAATTGTGGCAACGCCACGGTTCGTCATGCGGAACGCTATGTCGTGCAAACGAGGCAGAGCGGTGTCAACGTTGCGTCCGTTTGCGGTGGTCCCAGTACCAGTAGGACCAGACCAAAACAGCTCAGCGGAAGCAGCAGCACGGGGCCAGATAATGGAATCGAGATTGTGAGGTGACGATTGCTCTGACCACAGCATGTGCTGACCTATTCCTTGTGTGAGGACCCCGTAAGCTGTGGAATGGGACGTCCTTACCGCCGAGAATAAGCTTGCTTTCAGCCTCCGTTAGATTGGCGGTGGGATCGAATGTGTAGGACTATACAAAAAAGCACCGGGTAAGATCACGAAGCAGTCCGAAGACTGATGTCACTGACTTTCTGCCATGTCTTGAACGGATCGCACCAGCTGTTGCTGTGAAACGGGTTGGATTATATACTGGGGGAAACGAAGAAGTTATCCTCACGCAAGCGGGTCGTCCCCGATCCATTCCCCTGCTCCGCAGTCCTGAATGATGAACTGAGTACTAGGCGGTGATCACTGCGCAGTAGGTAACGCACCAGATAGAAGTAGTCCGAGGCGGCGTGGATGATCCGGAATCCTTTTTGTGCGACAGCTTCAACGTTTTGCGACGAGATCCAGACCCTGGAAAGTGACCTTGAGTTAGTCGTACGAGATTACGATCGAGTGACCCACATGACGACCGTATTGTTAGAAAGAGTGATATTATGTTCGAGAACCATCTCTGAAAGCGTTTCTGTTGGCGAGATGCACTAAAAGTCCAGCAAACAGGACGAACCTTCCCAGACGACAGGGGTCTTTCCTAGTTTTTCAAGAGCACCATGCGTACTCTGTGTGAAAGAACTCAGAGATTGATCCAGAGTCTGACCAGTGGAATTCAATATCTCCTGGGTCTGTGCATCTGCATCGTAACAGCTTGTGTGAACCTCATCACCACCCGTGCTGAAGAGTTTGGACGGGAACATTTTTGCAATGGCACTGAGAAGAGAGGTAGTGAAGGAAACAGTGCTCTCGTTTGCGAAACGGAGTTGGCCGGCAGGGGGCTCTGCGGATATGATGAGCGGAGCCTCGATAGGACGTCAAGGCTCTGGACTGACCACTTGCCCAATTAGCCCATGGCGTAGCATGAAAGCATACAACGTGCTCGGGGTGGGATTCACCAATGACGGCTGTGTGGCCAGGGGTGTCAATTTCCTAGACGATTTTAACTCGATTTGAAGAGTTGTTTGAATTGTAGAGGCAGAACTTACGACGACTACATCTATGCCTCTCTGCGAAACGCCACACCCTGAGCGTGCATCTCACATGAACACAAAAGGAATTCTTACCTCGGCCGCATAAGAAACAATGTCCTGAACATCAGATGTAGTGTACACGAAGTTGGGTGCATAAGCGCCTTGTTGAGAAAGCTCCATAAACCCTGGGACCTCGATGGGGAAACTCTGGCTGTCTACAACGTGCCAATGGAAGGCGTTGATCTATCGACGTGCTCTCTGATTGGTTCATGGAGAGGAGATGGGCTTTGTCATACCTTTACCCAGCTCATGGCATCAAGAGTGCGCTTAATGTCAGATACGGGGTAGCTATTTGCACGTGGTGAGCGACCAAGCACAGCTACATTCGTCAGAGACAACTGACTAGTTTCGCGCAGTATCCAGCATCAATCCACGGTAAGGCTGTGGGACGAACGTAGTTGAACTCAGACCGTTCACGCCAAGGGAGGATTGCGGACTCACATATGCGGGCCAGTCCTCGATCTCGATAGGTGTCTCAGGTGCATATATAACACCGTCGTATTCATAGAAGAGCTGAGAGAAAGTCGTGAGGCCCCTGAACAATCCGAGCGTCGAATTCGCATGGAGCATAGCAGGCGTCCCGTCACTCGGAACACTGAGTATGTACTTCTCGTCGCGACTCTCAACATCGTCCATGGCCTCGTCCGACAAACTACGCGCGGTGTCCACACCACAGCTAAGGCTAATTGTCAATACTGACAGCTGCTTGGCGGTCTCGATTGCTGTAGCGTCCGATGAACCGCGCCCAATGAGGAGGCGACCCAGATTGTCGTGGCTAAGATAGTGTTCAGTACGCGAGACGGCATCCTGGAGGTCCTTGGGCGGATTGTTCATTGAGAGCTTGATGTTGAAGTTTTTCGATAAAACGACGAGGTCAGAGCCCGTAGTCAGGCTCTGAGGTAGAGGCCATAAAGCAGCAGCGGGCGTGCACACCACGAGAAGAGCAGCAAACCAGGTGGTGAACTTAGGGCGTCCCATGCCAGTAAGTGAAAGCAACAACTACCACAGTGTTTGGAATACACACGGCCTTTAATATAACGTGCTTCTTCGGCCCACTGCACAAGCCCGCGAGAAGTTATTGCGGAGGGGATTATGGGTCCAGCGCACATGAAGGTCAGGGTGTCCATATGCCTCAGCCTCAGATGTTGGCAGAATGAATTATTGGTCGTTTGAAAGGCTGGTCGTCGCCGAAGCTCGGCAAGGGCCTGGTCACCAGTCACCACCTCAAGGGCTTGCGGTGAAGTGGCTCGGAAAATGCCGTGCCACTCCTCGAGCGCTGGCTGCGTTTACTCTCATGGCCTCGGCGGCTAGTGCTGCGACTTCGCCTGAGAAAACAACACACATAATTATAGTTGCAACATCAAGCCAGCTCATCAGGGTTTCAGGGAGCTGTCAAGGCAGAACATACGATTCACAACTACATTCGGGGAATTACAATGAGCTGCACCAAGTTCCGAGTACCAGTGCGCAAACCAGCTGCTTCCCAGTACCGTAGCCCACCTATCGAAGAGGATGATATCAACAGCTACAAACGACTCTACGACCGTGCCACGAGTTAAAGCAATAGATCATCTCCTCCATCAGGCAGCGATGACATCCCGCCGGGCTTCGCAGGCTCAAGGCTGCTTCCCATACTTGCGCCCATTGCAGTTCCCATTGCAGGTCCACGTTTCCGGGTAGGGGCCCAGATGCCAGCCTGCGCCTTCTCCTTCTCCAGATCCTTGATCGACTTCCCCGCAGTGGACTTACCAACGGAGCTGGAAGACGGAGCACCAAGGGACATCGACCACAAATCCTCAAACCCAGACAGACCTTTGGCAGGAGCAGGGGACGGGACTCCCGAAGTCGGCGTTCGACTGGGCGCAGCCGAAGTGGATGGCCGAGTAGGCACCGTGGATGCGGTGGGAGAAAGCGGACGTGAGGACGCCCAGAGGTTGTTCTGCACGGGGGCGCTGGGTGTCGTTGTGAAGGTTTGCGACTGCCTGTTGTGGGTAGTGGGTGAAAGCAAGCTGAAGGATGCATTGTAACTGGGAGGAGAGGTGGCTCTCGGAACCTGTGATAGAGTACTCGTGGTAGGCGCCGGTGCACGGCTAACTTGGGGTGGGCTTGAATTCAGCATCTCCATCAGAGTAGGCCGCGCAGGTGGAGAAGTGGGCGAAGGTGCAGCTTGGAAGTCTGCAAAGTCATCATCTGCCGAGTATGTTAGCCGAGGAATAACTGAATATGACCGTGGGCCAACCATCAAATCCTGCTAACGAAGGCAATGCTTTATCGGTGTTAGTATTATTGGACGTTGTAGTAGGGGCGGCAGAAACCGGCAAATCGTCCCCAAAGCCACCGAGGAGATCTGGCTCTGGTTCCTTCGGCTTTGGTGGAGGGGGGGCAGAACTAGCTTGAGTCCGCGAGGGAGGTCCGGTCGTTGCAGAGCGGGCGGGGACACTACTACGAGAGACAGAGTTGGATCTTCGAACGACAGTCTCGTCGTCACCGGCGTTGTACTCTTCGAACTCCCGCTGTCCAGCGCTATCTCTAAAGCCCCCTGAGGTCCCTCCGGTATGATAATCTGACCGCTGTGGATCAGCTAGGATCCAAGATCGAAAGAACTACTCTTACCATCTCTTCCGCTCATTCTATCTCCGTAGTACCCACTGCCGCCACCGAGGCTATCGCTTCCGAAGCCACCGTAGCGACTACCTCCGGAAGTGAAGCTCATTGGATCATTACCAGAACCAACGTATTTGCCACGATTTGTTTTTGCTTTGCGCCTCTCCCCACGAATGGCATCTACATCGGAAAGTAGCTCGACCAGTTCACGAGCGCGATTGCGAACTGGTGGGTATGGTATATATTATGTGCTCCAAAGGATATCAGGGTAAGCATACCATTTTGACCTTCATCTTTACCCTTGTCATCTATATAGTGGAAATTCCTAAGCATTTTGAGAGTTGAGATGTGAGAACGAGCGTCATCGACGACGCGCTCGCTGCCGTGCTTGACAAGATATTCAAGCAATTGCAGGGACTGAGAAAAGGTGAGCAAGTAAATGTGTCGCTTGCACTATAGAATACCTTGTAGATTTGTCGCCACTGCTGAGCCTCCTTCTCCATGAATCGGGCGTAGATGCATGGCATAATCTCGTTGAAGTTTTGGCTGAGAACAGTAAGCATGTGTACATGGTTCCGTGGGGCCCCGACTTACAAATTGAAGGTCCTAACTTCACCAATTAGTTGTCGAAAATCATCACACGTAGAATCGGTGATACTTACCCTTGAGCGATTTCCTGCATCAAAGTAGAGCTTGCTCCCCTACACATCGAAATTGGTAGGTACTCCCAACTGCAAGACAAAAAGCGCACCAAGGTTCGTCATTAGTTGCGTCTCTGACTTTAGCCTCCATCTCGCTGACATTGAGTACGACATTCTTCGCCTAAAGGGTGGGATTTGAGCGAGATGGCGAGCAGGGTAAATTGCGGGTGCAAGGTACCTGGTTGTACATGGCCTTGAGGTCGTAAATTGTCATGCTTGACAGGGTGCTGGCAAGCGAGTCCAAGCGGTCCATGTTGGGCTGAAAATGAAGTTCTTGAAGTGAGGAACGCGGTCGACTCAGTGTGGACGAAAAGGAAACTGGCAACAGAGAAGGGAGTGCGCACGCCGTGAATATGTGATTATGTAATTGACTATGCTCACGTGACAGACGCGTTCTTGGCCTCCAAAAAGAGGTGAAGGTGATACGTGCCGATGCCATGATGCCGAAGTATTTCAAGCTTGATCTACTCTTTGCTTCCCTCCGGAATCCCAGCTCGAGATAGCCCGTCAACCAGCGGCACCTCCTCCTCAAGTGCGCCTTTTATCGCAACGATGCTACACTGATTCTCAGAAAGAACAGTCATTGAAGGTCAATTCGGTCATATGCCTCACATAACCTATTATGACATTCTTGCAGTGCCATGCCTTGGGAGCTTTCTTCGGTGCTCTCACGTCTTCGTTCGCGGGTCGTTGGCCATTCCACAGCCGAATCACTGGCATCCCCTGTGGCAACCTCGAATCCACTTCCCGAACTTAAAGCGCTGACAGCCAGTATTCCGCACGAATTACCAGGGACCTCTCCAGCACAACACTTGCCAATCGACCGTAAAATTCTCCATGACCCAAGTTCATATCTAGATGCAGGAGGTGGGAACTCGTTGCCACGCGGTCTAATGCCAAGCACCCGAAGATATTCAGCGGATGGCAGCAGCAAGGGTCTTCTCAGGATCAGACGTCCACGACCGATATCGGATCATCTCTCTGAAGTGGATGACTTCGTAGCTGGTTCATCATCTTCCAATAACCCTCCGCCAACCCAGTCCGGTTTTAACAAAGGCGTATCCAATGTTGCAGCTGGCGGGTGGCCGACTTTCGGAAGGAACCACGAACATCAGGTCCCTAATGTGGTTGACTTCCCTAGCTCGCCACATGATGCTCACAGGAGGATCTCGTATTCTCCCTCTCTGCACAGAACCGATAGCAGGAGAGACAAATATCACAGCACAGAGAGTATACAGTCCACGTTCACACTCAGTCACCTTACCAACCACTCACGACCCTCTACCGCTACGCATGAGGTGGCTTCAAGTTTACCGAGCACAAAAGATACTCGGTACTCCCCCAACAACCGGTCGAGCAGCAAATGTTCATCTCCGACGAATACGATGTCATCTAGATACCCACAAACGCCACAGAGACCACGTTCCTACGCGGACCCAGTAGCTAGCCACGGGGCGTCTTCCGTCACGCACTACATGACTCCTGTAACTCAAGAATTAAGTTTTGATTCCCCACGCACCTTTGGCTACCCGACTCCCCCTGATAAACCCTCCAGGTTTTCTTTTACATGTTCTTCCCCTCCTCCCATGCCGCCTCTTGACCATCCGGAGTTGGCGGCCGCACGTTCTTCTCGCAGCAAGTCAACACTTGCCAAACAACCTGCTTTGCCTGCACTGCGTGATCGTTCAAATACATTACCTGGTCGACTCTCACGGAAGGACGACTTATTATCCTCTTTATCATTCACATTTGGACGTTCCGTCCATCACCATTCCAGTCTTCCACGTGTACAGCAGGTTTCCGACATCCCGATGCTAGAACATCACGAACCAAGATCCCCTAACCGACCGCGACGTGCAAGGACTGTATCAGGAAGAGCACGGCACCTCCGACGAACAAGTGCAGACTGGAGTTCGCACCAAGCGACTGTTGGCGTCAACTCACGCGCCAACCAAGCATGGCCCGCTGAGGTCTCACGAGAGATTCTGCGACTTTCCTTGGGCGAAGGGTTGGAGCTCTCGAGCAGTGAACGCGGTCCTCGGCATCTTTCGGAGTCCTCGGCAAAGAACAAGAGCCGACCACGTGGTGACAGCACACAGCACCTTCCTGATCAGGCCACTGAGTCTCTATCATTTTTCCCTTTCCCTCACCCATCAAGTTCCCGAGCACACTCCCCACCGCCGTTGAAAGAGCCAGCGACTCTCTCAGGTGCGCCCATCCATTAAGTATGTTACACCCCATCGATAACTTGTCGATCACTCGCAGACGGCCGGGATATTATACCCTCCAGACCTTACTCGCTTCAGTTTAACCTTGGAAATCGCAGAGTTAGTGAGCAGCCAGTGGGAACCACGATGCCTACTGAGGTGAAGCGAAGCGTGTCAGCGGTCGAGCCCCGGAATGGCCCGAAGCGCGGGGCTGGTACCGTCAAGGATGCCTCTTCGGATTCAGGCAACCCTGCAATGATCACGCCGAAAAAATCACAATTGCTCCACCCCTCCTCTGCCCTCACTTCTCCACCTTCACGGACGCTATTTTCTGGTCGACCCACTCCCGCAACTAATATCATCGTTTCCGCTTCCATGGATGTACCCTCCACCCCAACGCCTGCGTCTAGGCACCTGAGTGATAAGAGCAAGGGAAAGCGCAAAGCAGAAGACATTGACCTTACACCCCCAGATCAGAAGAAGGAAGGACAACGCGCAACGTTCGTCCTTCCATCTGAAAGCCGAAGTAAGTGTCGCGCGTTTGTTGTGTTACGTCACAAACCGCGCTATCCGCCCATGCTGAAATTCGCCAACCTTGACTCAAGGTCAACGCATCTCCAACTCATCACACGCCCCATCTTCGTACCACCGTAAACGCGCTCGTTTGTCCGCAGCCTCTGCTTTCGTAACTCCCGTCCAGTCGCGACCACCATCTGTTCAAGAGATGTCACATTCTCGCAATAACACCGGCCATTTTGCTTCTTTGTCCAGTAGCACTGGTGCTCGCATCGCTCCACCCCTTGGCACACCTTCGCGTGCTGCATCCACTCGTTCACAGCAACCACAAAATTCAAGTAGAAAGCATCACGAACGACATCAATCAATGTCCCAAATTTCGATCCCCATCAGTGCCTTTGTTTCACCACATGCCCCTTCCGTCAGCACATCGACTAGGTTTCATATGCGGGACCCTCGCAAACCGCCGAAGAAGCCCAGTGACACAGAATGGGGGCTTCGCTTCGCGACGGATGACACCCCAAGGTCACCATCACAAGCATGGTGTTTCTTCCTTGGTTTCGTCTTGTTCCCCGTTTGGTGGGTAGCCGCGCTTTTCCTTCGCATCCCAGAGACAAGAGTGGTTGGAGATGCTGATGTAGAAAAGGCGGTAACCATTGATGATCCCCAGATAGAACATGGTGAGCCACCCTTATCTATGCTCTTTATGCGGTGATTTGAATTCTTATGATAGACGCGAAGTCATGGCGTTTCCGATGCCGTGTGATGGCAGTTGTGTCTCTTTTCACGTACATACCTTTCATCATCCTCATCGCCATCTTCGTGCCAAGATAGCAAGCAACGCATTTTGTCACGAATCATGATCATCCACGCATTCGATTCTTACTACACATGCCGCATTCCGTTCTCCATCGCTTTCTTGCAATTATGGACAATGAACGTTCGTCATCGCCTTTGAATTTTTGGTCATTGGGTACAGTCGACTCCAAGCAATTCAATCATCCAACTCCATCATTCCTTCACTTACTGTTGTCCACTCGTTACAGCTGTTTATACATAGTCTTATACCCTGCGATAGTTGGACAGCTTGTTGTTTAACTATGCATGTTGTGTTATTAGGTACAGTAATACTGCCCTGTTCTCGAAAGTGTGTGACACACGTCGAGCTAGTAGAAGTGTAAATCACGATCTGAGCGATGACGACAGGGGAACGTTGTTTGGATCCAAAGCCTTTGCCAAACAGACGCTGCCTCGAGACTCGAGACTCGACCCTCGTACAGGTCCCGCTTCATAGTCATGGACTACCAAACTCCAGAAGAACTTCTGGACAGTGCCGAGGGTGAAATATCCTTTTTTCGCTCTGTAATGAGAGCTCGACCAGTCGGACTGCATAAACATTTCCACGTTCTTGCTATTCGGAATGCAATCCGCAATGATACTGGTCGAATCGTTCCCGTGGAGAATATCTGGGCAAAACTAAGGACTTGTTATGACCTCGAGGCGTTGGAGGGTGCGGTATGGTTAATGACATCGTCGACCGATGAACACTGCGGACTAACGATATTCGAAGGAAACAGAGGGTTTTGACACTCCGGGATCCAGCCAGTCTCCGAGTCCGCAAGTCATACGGTCACCTTCACCCTCGGAGAACTTATCAAGACACCCGTTCTTCCGTGATGAATTTTCCTTGCCTACGGATGAGACGTTGGACTCCCTAGTCGCAGCTCGCCGCATACGGGCAACCGCCTCCATTCCCTCGTCGACGCCTGCACCCTCACCCCGTCAGCCCAGCAAAACCCGGAAATCTAAAGCACCCAAACGGAACAAGAATAAAGCAGACATGGCTGGCCTGGTGGGAGGGGATAGTGACAGCAGTGCGCTGACGCAGGAGAGTGGGGATGAAGCTGCATTTACACCAAGAGACAGTGTAATAACAGGAACAGACCCTGGCACTGACTACGAAGATGATGCAGACCCGCAAGATATATCACCAGGTTCGTGGTTGGTTTTTTCTTCCAGAATAATCGTGACGTCTTCACAGCACCGGGTCAACCGAAAGCCGTACGTGGTGGTCGACCTAAACTTATGGGGAGGGGAGGTGTAGCAGGGAGGGCTAGAGCGGGCTCAACGAGTCTAGCCCGCGGTGGAGCCAAGAAGAGAAAGAAGTAGATGTCAGCTTTGCTAATATCCATATCTATTATGCTGACTGTTGTAATGGGAACGCTTGCTCTTTGACCAACGATACTACTCCAAGCAAACTCCAAATTCATACCAACCTACTTGGGATTACATAGCAGATACAGTCATGTATAGGTACACAGATTGATGCATGCTGTAGGCTTCGAATTAGTCCATCACCACGTCGACAACCCCTTCTGGAATTCTGTCCGATGCGACCTTGCTGCGTCTCTCTGCAATGAAAGCATCTATCTTCGCTTTCAGCTCCAGGTCTGTGCAATGAGGTGAACATAGGGCAGCCACATAACATCAAAGACCTACCTGGAATAACGTCGTTGATTGTGAGCGGGACACGGTTGAATGGATCCTTTGCATCAGAGAGTAGGTGCGATTTGATCGTAGAACGATCAACAATTGCTCGGGAAGATGGCAGAATGACGGGGTCGCGCATCAATGTAAACATCAGAGGATCTATAAGACATGACTCAGTGGACGAAATCCGTGCCAGGAGTAAAAACCTACCTAAGAACTCGTCTGGAATCTCTCCCATATCTTCCTCGGCCTCGATGGTCGCTTTGGCCTCCTCGACCTTCGTGACGAACAAACGTAGCTGTTCGAGCTCAGCCTCTGTCTTCAACGGGATCTTCCAAGCTCGCTCAATAGCCATATCAAACAGCTTCTTCTTATAACTACGCCCATCATTCGCGACCGCACGTGCAAACTCGCTCTGATCACTAAGGTTCAGGTAAACTTGGAGAATGTCACCAAGGAGCCGCTTCGGGTCAAAGCTGTACTTCTCCGGTTCTTTGACTTTCAACTCTCCGCATTTCGGGCCGACGAGAGCTTCGAGATTGTAATCCAACATGGCCGCTAGCTTGTCGACAATCTCCGGCATCATGAACGGGGCCTTTGTTTCTGCGGTAAAGTCCCTGAGCAAGCCCACAGTCGATTTACCAAGGGTTGTGTAGCCTGACGCATGGCGCTCGAGCCCCCGGAGCGTACCCTCGCGTTCCTGGCGGTACTGAGCAGGGCGAGCGGCCCAGGAAGCTTGGTCGTTCATCTCCGTCTGGATATTGTGGATCTGTGTCAGTTCGCTCAGCGACTCGTCCATGAGGTAGGTGACGTCGTTGATCATCAGATTGATGAAACGAATAAATTTGTCCACATTCCTAACGATGCTTCATCAGCGAAGATCCTTTATTTGTGGGGGAACTTGGTGCGTACTGTGCCTCAGCGTTGAGCGCCTCACGGTGAACGGGGTTGCTCCAGATTGCTTTCAGAATGTAGGCGATATTCCTCCTTTGTGCCCTATTAGGAGTGGATTGCCAAATGTAAATTATAGCACTTGCCTAGCATCTATGGCATTGGGAACAATTGACAAGGACATCCTTACAAATGAAAGAAGTACTCACTGAATTTGTCATAGAATTGTGAACTGGCTCCTGTCTGCTCGACCTCTGTTCGAAAAATTGGTTTCAGTACAAGAGTGCGCGCGAAGAGGCTACAAACATCTTCACCGATGTAAAAGTGCGTCAAGGCCTGCATTAGATGTTTCAATGCCAGAGGATGACTGTTCAGAATCCCGCCCAGAATACCGTTCCGTTCATTGCCGTATGGCAAAACGCCGTAGAATACGGCCTATGATAGTATTAGAGTCGCCCATTTTTCGGTTGCTTCAAAGGGGCATACCTCGTTAATCTTGGCTTTCAAGAAGGGATTTTTGATGTACCAGGTGGACGTCAAGAACGTGAGAGCGAATGTGAGCAGTTCCTCTTTGCCTGATAGGTCCAAGCTGTCTGGCGAATGGCTGGAAACCTCATCAATGAAATCAGCGATTGGAGGCTCGAGTAGTTGACGTACCGAGTGATAAAAAGGAAAAATTCCACAACATCTTCTAGTATATATTCCGGAAGCACCCTGAATGACATAGGGACTTCCTGGGGTAATGGTAACCTATGAGGTGTTCAGCAAGCATTTAGTGCCTCAGTACCTCCACACATACTCGAGAGTCGGAGTAGGATGCAAACCATTCGGGTCCACTCTCCGTAATAACCAAGTCGACACAAAGTTGGTGAAACCAATGAATCGGAGGACGAGGTCTGGCTCAAGCAATTGCACGCGGAACGCAAGCTGGTTAGCCTGAATTTTTGCCATCTCTGTCTGGAGCTGCGAGTTCGAGTACATAAGTTCATTGGATGGAGAACCCGCACCTTCATTCGGTCAAGGGCCGCTTCGACCCGCGCACGGAAAGGAGTCTGCAGTGCATTTAGGTGCGATGAAGTGGCAAATGAACGTCACCTACCCCCATCCATGACCCATCGCCGTTAATCGTATCATGCTGACGTTGCAACTCATCGTGATGCTTGCCAAGATCTTCGTACGTTTGTGTGGTCCTTAGATACCCGTAGTGGCCCATGGCATTGCAAAGATAGAAGATCTCGGAGATGAAGTTGGGAGTTGCAGCTATTATGTTGATGAAGCAGATGCACACAGTCGCTATCCAATCAACTCACTGTTTGCCTTGTTCTGTTCTGCCCACAATGAGGCTTCCTCAGATGTAGCCTTGATTCGCGTTTCCTCTTTAAGATCGATGCGATTGGAGACGGCGAAATATAACGGATCGATTCTATCGATCTACTCGAGCGTTCAGACACAAGAACAAATAAAGTTGGGCAACACGAACCTTGGAAAACCGCGCATCTATAAATGGTTCTGCGAAGCGAAGGAGAACGCTCTGCAGGTTAATCATAAAGCTGTCGCTTGCAACCGTTTCTGGTTCGACCTACACAAAAAGATAAGGAGATGATTGCAATTCTGCAACAATGCTCGGCGTACCTGCATTCCAGCTCGCCTAACGTTCAACTTTATTACCGTAGCAAAATACTCGAGAACTGCTTCCCGAGACTCAGCGGAAGCCCGGACCAGGGTGTTGAATATTTGGAAGAGTGATGACTACTCAAATGTCAGCTAACTCATTTCCCCCTACCCCCAGCCTATGTGCTCTACCTGTAGGCTCTTCAGTGTGCCTCTAAGGCTCGCGTTAGAAGACTCCACATCACTCCGTGTTCGTTTGCTTGGCTCGGAGAAGTAGGTTTGCGCTATGGAAGGCTGCGACGATTGTCACCAAGTTAATACAAATACTACCACATTCGTTCTCTTACCCATTCCCTGCTGAACACCCCGAGTCGACATAGCGGACCCATCAGTGTCACTTTCTCAAAAGTGGGAGCAGTGGCGCCTGGAGGATTCCAATCGTCCAGTCTCGTGAACATGCCTGCTATGCTTTTGACGGAGACGAGTGCCTCTACGCCGGCGACAACACTCCGCCAGGAAGAGTCACCTCCGCCAAGCCCGTCAGGCCTGAGCAGAGACTCGTGGAACAGTAATTGTCGCACGACTGGTCCAAGCACACCGTCGATCTCGCCGTCAGGTTCAAAACGCCGGGCAAGGTCTTGCAGGAAAGGCTCGACTTCCATCGGAGTAAGAACATAGTCGGGGAACGAGGAAGCTGAGAGCGGTGTGGAGAAAGCAGATAGTGACAACAGTGGAGCAATTAGTTCGCATGGACCAGTCTCCCGCCTGCGCTGAGCCGTCAGAATGAGGAAGCGGAGAGCAAAGTTTGAGACGCACCCTGGAGGCTGAGGGAACATCGTTGGTTCTTGGAGGTTAAGACCAGCATAACTTATGACAAGATTTCGAATTTTTTCCAGAACAGCTGATGCCTGTTGCACCTCATTCACGGGATTCTGCACGATATAGATGGCTAAGTGCGTCAAATGCATGGATTACTAGAAGAGTCCAACCTTCTTCATCAGGTTTGTTCTCGCGCTATTGACACGCTTCCAGCAGCCGATCAAGTACTCGAATACCGTCATCTGGGCTGGTAGCGATGCGAGGACAGCAACATAATCAAGGTCATCTCTGGGTGGCGTTTCGTATCAGATATGGTTCAATTGGCGCATTGACTCACGACATAGCATTGGGGTCCAGCTCCAACCGCGCTATAAGTAAACGGTCGGCGATGTTTCTGGAAAGGAGCGTAGGCGAAGCTTGACCAGGATGCAGGTTTAATCGTGTAGGTTGGTTATTTGTAACTCAACTCACGGTGTCCTTCCGAGGCGAGCTCGGCTTCGAGGCTTTTGAGCCACACAATATCGAAGCCACTCTGTTCGGCTACCGAGCGCTACCAGCGATTCAGTCGTTTAACGTGATGCACTTGAACATATAAACATACATTGAGCGTGACTTTGAATATCTGTGTGACGGTTGCATTCTCCCAGGTTTGTAAGTCGAGCTTTGGGACGACCACTACTGCTTTCCTCTTGAGCGGCACGGCTGGTATCGGTGATTGCGATATCTGGGCAGCCGAGTGTGCAGCTAGAGGTGGCTTAGGCTTCGCTACCCGAGGTGCCGGTGACGGCGCAGGAGTTACTGGTGGTGAGGGTGCTGAAGAGGATGGATCGGGCGATGCAGTACTTGATTGCCCAGCCTGCA
The DNA here is from genome assembly GCA_014904835.1 of Paxillus ammoniavirescens. NCBI lineage: Eukaryota > Fungi > Basidiomycota > Agaricomycetes > Boletales > Paxillaceae > Paxillus > Paxillus ammoniavirescens. The sequence goes on from MU120912.1 coordinate 203,124, forward strand.
GTTTAGCGAGGCGCTTCGCACGGATCTGAGCAGATTTGGTCGTCAGTGATAATTCCGTCTACCAGTTGTCTAGTTCGTACGCGATCAGTATCTTCCTGTGGGTCGTTCATGGTTATTTAGTGAAGTGGTACTGAGTGTTAGCGAATCAAGTGTGCTCCAACTTTCCAAGTATTAGGACGTATTTGGACACGTGACAAGCTCCCCGAAGCAAGTGGAACTGCAAGCAACCTGCAGGCTGTCAGCTTGGTGTGGTACACAATGTTTTTGGTTGGTCTGCTGTCGACATCACGAACCTTCTCAACGTCCGCTATAGCGTACTTCCCAAAGCTAAAATCACATAGTGGTGCCAAGAAGAGATGGCGTGCAATCGCTAGCGGAAAGTTCAAACGAGTTTGTATATTCCCTATCAAGTCTTCCGAGTCTGGGCAACATTTTGACTGCTAGTCTTCGTCTTACTATTAGGCCCATGCCAATCACTCGCACTTGAACGTGACAAAGAGACCGGGACGGAAGAACAACCTTGCTCAGACGGCCTATTCTAATACAACGCAAACAGCAACGCTGAAAAAATTGCTTCCATACGTCTGACTTTGATGCAAGGACACATACTTAGGTCAGTCAACCCATTGCGATTATCGGCCTTCCTGACGCGTCCATACCAGATTCTACGTATTTTGTATTATACATTTATTTCTGCAGGGGACAGCTCTTCCTCGCAGCACCATCCATTAACATCTGCTAGTGTGAACAGGCACTATGGCCCACTCAGTTGCGCTCTTCTGTCATTACCTCGTCCATCGCGTTGCTCTCTGCATGTTCGAGTGCTTCGACAGGCTTCTTTACCCCGCCACCCCCAAAGAACTCGCGGATATCGGTCTGTTTTGGGTCGTACTCCACGATACCCTTCTGGCGCTTCTTAAAAGTGAAACCCGTGACAACCATACGATAGACCTTGGAAGAAATGTAACTCACAACTTTGGTGATGTGCTCATGCTGGTTAACATCTGTCACAGTAACAACAAGGGGAGGAAGCTTGTCGAGATTGCCACATATTTCCGGTACATCCATGCCAGGCTGCATTCCTTTTGGTCAATCATATAGATAGAACTGGGCTGAAATTACCTTGACCTGCACAGTGACTCTTGTCCAAGCTGTGTTCATCAAGCCCCTATAATCTTTGTCAGGTGCTCCCCCATGGTTTCTCTTCACAAGAGCCGAAACCATCTCGCCAATGCAAAGGCCATGACTAACAACTGCAACATGAACGTCCTCTGTTCCCAACAAGGCCATCCGCGAGAGGTATGGTTTTAGCACGAGGTCGCATGTGGCGCGATCCGCTCGCGCAGCAAGGTCATTCAAACTCTCTCCGTTGGGAAACCTCTCGTTGCGACCGAACAACACTGGGTATTGGCTGTCCTTGAAGTGCTCTTGAAGTGATTTATTAGGCGCTCGACGCATTAGCCAAGGATGACCTTCGGCATCGCCAAAATGTTGCTCTCTAAGCTCAGGATCTACTTTGAAGGGTGGCTTTGGATTGGGCTGGCCATTGAACAGGGCTGTGGCGGTCGCTTGGGCGCGCTTGAGGTCCGATGTGATGATTGCAGTAAGGGGGGTATTGGTATAGGATTCACCGAGTGCTACAGCTTGCTATTCGGTCATGCAACACGTGTCCCTTGAGTGAGGACCTAATGAAAAATAGTTGTATTGCGCTCACTCTCACTCCTGACGTGCTTTTGCTTAGCTTTGGGTAATATTCTGCTGGCATTCACTTACCAAGTTCGCTCAGCTCAGCATCTTTATGACCCGCCCAGACCGATTTCTGGAAACAGTGACGCCCTGAGCGCATGATACGAAGTTCAGCTCTCACTTACGAGGTTGTCCAGAGATTCTCCATGTCTGATCTATGTAATTTGGCAGTGGTGGATACAGGTCAGCGATTGAGATTTAGGAGGGGTCGCTCACAAATGAAACGACAAGCATTGGACTGTCCCAAGTGTGAAGAGTGAGTAGATAGAATGTTACAGACGACAAAAGACCAAGTAACAAGTTATCAGTTGGCGATGTCGATATCGAAACCTTCTGAGTGAGTGAGTCGTGGCTGTGCTAGGATTAGGCATGCTGTGGTAAGCTGACTAATTAACGGTAACCGGGAAGAGGTTCCTCTTGATCCATGCTCACATTGCTCAGCTTGTGAGACGCTTGCGTGTCGGGCAGGGGACACGCGTTCCCCCCTTTATAATCCGTCATTCTTGTCTTCTTTCCCTCACTAAGCTACCATCTCTACCCCAATTCTTCTTGACGATGTCCTCGACAGCGAACGCGAACAGCGAGCGTGATGCTCAACTACTGTCCATTGGACGTCAGTGCTCCGAGTCCTCATGTCTACTCGTCGACTTCTTGCCATTCAAGTGTCAACATTGTTCACAAAGCTTTTGTGGAGAACACTTTTTGGTTGCAGCGCACAGATGCCCGAAGTACGACGAGAGCAAACATAATCGCGTAGCTCCGAGCTGTGAGTAACCCAATTGCATCACTCACGACGTCGACCGTACTGATCGGAACTATAGGCCCACTATGCAATAGCCCAGTCGCTATACCCCAAGGAGAGGATCCCAATATCCGCATGGAGAGACATATTAGTACAGAGTGCAGCGTCATCACGGGGAAATCTGGCAGGTCCAGGTCCCAACCCGTTTGTGCGAGAGGAAAATGTGGCAAGGTTCTGTACGCGCCGATCAGTTGCAACGTGGGTTTCCTTTGCCTCTTATCTAGATATCATTCTGACCTGTACTGCAGGACTGTCGCAAGCAATATTGCCCTCAGCACCGCTTCCCGAAGGATCACGGCTGCTCCAGCCTTTCTTCGAACGCTACCTCGTCTCAGAAGCCTCAAAATGCGCCATCGTCGGCACCCATAGGATTGGGCTTCAAGGCTGCGGTCAGGACACCAGTTGCGCAGACGTCCAAAGCGGGAAGGTCCTCTACCTCTCGTCTTCCCAATCTAACGTCAGGCCCTTCCCTCTCGTCGAGTCTCCCACCCATCAGCAATCCTTTTTCAAAGCCTGATCGGTGAGTTGTATATCACGAGATGTTACTCGGTAAACACTCATAACACGTCAGCGCTTCTTCTGTACCCACCGACGCATCTACATTATCTACATCTTCCCAACTTGTATCACCAACACCATCACCCGCATCAACTACGCATCGTAAATCGACCTCTAATTCGAAAACCGCAAAATCATGGTTGGATCCTCTGTCATTCGTGCCACCATCAATCTTTGCTACTGCTTAATTTGCTTTACTGTATCAATCCCTATTTAGTCGTGCCAAGGCGGAAAGAGAGAGCAGAAGGAAGGCCATGCAGGATCGAGCAAAGAAAGGGGTGCGTGTAAAACTTATCTTTGGTCGTGTGATATGTATTGATGGGTCGTCAGCTTTTGACGGAGCAAGAGGAGCTGTTATTGGCAGAGGAGGAGGCGGAACGTGCGAAGGAGGCATCTTCGAACCGCGACAAGGAGTGCGTGATTATGTAGCTCTATCCCTACTGTGTTCTGTCACTTCAAAGCTTCAACATGGACTATTAATTACACATTTCTATCTCGGATTTCTGTTGCACGGTGTGGCTTTGAATTCCTTATGAGCGCGGCAAGATATCATACTGCTCCCATATGACCTGCTCAATTGGCGTATAAAGAGTCTGGGTCGAGAGAGAAGGATCGACTGTAGTGCTCTCCTTAGTGGACACGTGACTTCAATGCAATGGAATTTCATCAAGTTCATGGCATGCGATGTCGACCCACTCAGCACCTACACTATGTCGGATTCTGAACAAGACGCTTCCGTCCTCGGAAAGCGAGAGCGAGAGGAGGAAGAAAAGAACGGCACTCTCGCTGAAGATGGCCCCGTCCGAGATGCATCTGCGAACGAGGACGAAAGTGACGAGGATGTCGGACCTATGCCCATGCCAGCTAATGCCAATGGGACTACGAAAAAGAAGCGTAAGAGTATGTCTCCCTTGTCTGTTCATGCCATAACTACGCTACTGAAACAGTTGTCTTGCGGTAGTCCTCCCCCACGAGAAATTATACCTCGATCATCTCCCGGATGCGGACCAATACTACAAATCCTTCATGCACCGGGAAGCACTCAACTTTTGCGTCATGACAAAGTACGCGTTCCACACTGGTGTTAACTTATAATATTCTCAATTCTGGAGTAGGACGGACTTCCTAATCACCACCTCTCTTGATGGACATCTCAAGCTATGGAAGAAGCAGGAGACCGGTATCGAGTTCGTCAAGCACTTCCGCGCTCACGCGTCATCCATTGTCGGTGTCTCGGCGAGCGCAGACGGACAGTTATTTGCGAGTATTTCGGAGGACGGGTCGGCGAAGGTGTTCGATGTGGTGAACTTTGGTAAGCGTTGCTGGAGTTGACTTGGGCACTCAAGTAGACTCTGACTGGAAACAGACATGATAAATATGCTTCAGCTTGGGTTTACGCCGCATGCGTGCTGCTGGGTCCACAGACGTGGTCAAGCTCAAGGACTGTTGGCAATGTAAGACCCTTTTCGTGTCATCGGAAATTCATCTACTCACTAAATGTAGTTCAGAGCAAAGTACTGGTGTGATTAGGATATACGATGGCAGAGGTGACGACAAACCCCTTGTTGTCGTTGACAAGTTACACCGCTCGCCTGTTCACCTAATGACCGTAAGCTCAAATGTTTCGCCTCTAATAATCTCTCACTCAAAACGCTTTGCACGTTCAGTTCAGCGACCGGTACGACACGGTCATCTCTGCAGACGAAAACGGATTTGTAGAGTTTTGGCGACCGACGGAACCATTTGAGCCACCAAAGAATGTACCGGGTATGTGGTCGTACAAGAGCGCAACAGATCTGTACGAGTTCAAAAAGGTATGTCATGCTTTGGCTGCATAATCGGCAGTATATATCATCTTTCGCAGGCGAAATCAATACCAACATGCATAACCCTCTCCCCCGATTCCTCCTCCTTCGTGACATTCTCTCTTCCTGACCGTCAAGTCCGCATATTCTCGTTCCTTACTGGGAAACTAGCCCGTAAATACGATGAATCCCTGACAGCGATCCAGGAGATGCAGCAAGCCGGGACCGCAGTGTATAAAGTCGAGGACATGGAGTTCGGGCGGCGACTTGCTTTGGAGCGTGAGCTCGAGATGCCAGGTCCCGATGGACGGATACCAGGGATGTGGAGTAATGCGATCTGGGATGAGAGTGGGGCGTTTATAATTTATCCAACCTTACTTGGGATTAAAGGTTTGCTTCTTAGCTCTGACCGTTTTGAGAGGATGCTGACGAGTTATTACCAAGTGGTGAATACAGTTACAAATCGGGTCGTAAGGCTGTTGGGCAAAGACGAGACCGTTCGGTGGACGAACCTCGCCCTCTATCAAGGTGCACCTGCTAAGAAAGGTCTTACCACACTAGCTATGGCCGCATCTGCGAACCCTATTTTGGCCAACAAAGGCAGTCGTGATCCAACTCTATTCTGTACAGGTTACAAGCGACAAAGGTTCTATCTCTTCACACGCTCGGAACCTGAGTATGTTTGATTCGTTTCTTGGTCCAATGTCTACATATTGACGATGTCTCCTACAGGGACAGCAGACTTGACGGCCGCGACGTTTTCAACGAGAAGCCTACTCGCGAAGAGCAATCCATCGCATCTGCTACCGTAGTTGGGAAAGGTGGCCCACCCCCAATCGCCAACTCTGCTACCATCCACACCTCAATGGGGGACATTCACATCCGGCTGTTCCCCGAGCAAGCACCCAAAGCTGTCGAGAACTTCGTGGGGCATGCAAGAAGCGGGTATTTCGAAGGGATCATATTCCATCGTGTTATTCCCAAGTTCATGATCCAAACGGGAGACCCTCTTGGGGATGGAACAGGGGGAACGTCTATCTGGGGAAGAGACTTTGAGGACGAATTTTCCGATGATCTCAAACATGATCGGTACGTGAGACGCCAATTCATAGCGGTGCCGCTTGCTCACTCGTTGTCCAGTCCGTATACGGTCAGCATGGCCAACGCAGGTCCCAACACGAACGGGTCGCAGTTTTTCATCACCACCACAGCAACATCATGGCTGGACAAGAAGCACACAATATTTGGACGTGTGTTTTCAGGACTCGAGGTCATCCATGCTATCGAAAACGTTAAAACGAACAAGATGGACAAACCGTTTGAAGATATTAAAATCGTCAATGTAAACGTGGATTAGTTAGTTGCTTTGTGCTATATCTCATAATGCTACTCGATCAAGCGTTTGTGTATGATGTGTGACGGACATGTGTATTCCTAAACTCTCGAGACGAGACTCGAACTTGACCCTGAGTTTCTCCGTCAAGGCGGCTGGTGACAATTCTGCATGCTTGCTGACGAGTACCCGCGGACAAGAAAACATCAAAACGACATGTTCTTTCTGGAGATTCGAGGCAGAAGCCGAGGACGACGGACACTTAAAAGAGACGTTATAGACGTCCAGCACCTCTCCACTCAGAAAAGATGTCTGCTCTGAGGATGCAGGAACATATGCGACAGGGTAGTCAATTACGACCGCCGCCAGCGGGACCAGGACTTCCTGCGTTAAGGCCTCTGGCAGGGTGAATGATAGTATGTCGGGTGACACGGCCATCGATGTTTGCATTTTCAAAAGGACGTCCTGGATTGCATCTGGGGTTTTGCTGGACTGGACAATTATAGTCGGGAGGGCGAATGCGAGCATTTCCATCGGGGTGTTGCTTACCACTGAGAAACAGTCCGAGTCGTGCAGATGAACGAAGACGCAATGCTCGATCCCTTCTGTCAAACCAGCCAGTTTTGCCTCAAGGAGAGGGACGTTGACGATGAACGATTGCATCGCAGAGGAGTGATTCCACAGCACGATATCTTTGAATGCCGAGCTCTGCGGACCATACAGGACTTGATCATGACGGCGTTCATGCGTGTTGAGCAGATTCAGATAGCGCACCTTTTTGTGAAGTGCCCTCAGCAGCGCTGTGAAGGTGCGCATAGGATCTGGCGACGAGATCGCATCCACCAAGTAACCTACGCTGTATGGTGTTAGCGGTATTACCAGTGACCGTTGAAGGTATTGGCAGAAGGACGTCCACTCACCGAATACCGTGGGCGACCAAGCAGGTATCGACAGCGAATTGAAGTTGTTTGGTATGAGCTAATTTGCGCAACTCCTTCATGCTCTCGACTTCCTCCAGAACAACCGCAAGAGATGCCCTGAACAACTTGGAACCTATGATACCATGGCATGTTTCCATGGCCGCAGTCACTGACGAAGTCACCGTGACCACCGTTGCACTGCCAGTACTTGCGGTTTCCAAGTTGCTGCAACTCAGGCCAGTCACTCAGTGGACTCGTCCGGACTACGAGTGCTTCGGTGCATACTGCTCCAGTCGGACGAGCCCGAGCGCTCATGCTCATGTTCCGGGAACAATGATAACGTGCTACAACTGAGTTAGTACTTATTAGATGTGCTAATATCTAAAGCTGTTCTCAACTGCCAGTGAGTCAACTCCAAGACAGGTCTAGCCACTGGCAGTGTCTAACCGAGCATCATGATGTTTACGGAACCCGTTCAAAATCCGTTAGCTGCAAGTTGCAACCCTGTCAATGACAGTTTCAATGACCCGTTGGTGCACACGGGGCCCCGCATCTTGGCTCGTCGCTCAACAGCCGTCGACTCATCGACAACAGCAGTGACTCGAATCCTTCAGAGTGATAAGGCTGGTGAGTGATGTTTGGCCGGGATTTATTCGTTTCCTCAGAAAAGTTCTGCCGTGATCAATGGTAGAGAAGTTCTGGCCTTAAATTCTGGCTTGATTATGGTGGTTTCATTCCAGAAGTTCGGGAGCGCCACTTCTTTTGTTTCGGAGCTGTCCCGCTTGTGTCCCGCAGAAGGTCTTGCCACTCCGAGTCATCATACATGACGTCCAAGAGAGTTCACTGCTAGTGCGTAATGCAACTATGTTGTAGTTCGAAGTCGAAATGGAACACACTGGCAGGACCCTGCATGATGCATCATAGTGCCAATCCCTCCTTCGATCCGATATGAACGTTCATAAAGTATTTTGCCTAACTATTCCCGGGGCTTCGGACGTACTGCCATGGCTGGGGATTATAAATGTGCCTCCCCTCTTACGGGCGCCAACTCTCCAACAACCCCACATCGGTTGCCATGCGCTCTTTTTGTATTTTCGTCTTTGCCCTCTTCCTCGTCGTTCTGACTGCCGCGTTGCCTCTCCAACCCCGGGTGATTCGCCCCGGGCTGGTCCACGTCCTCGAAGGACTGATCGCTGACAGTGGTGAGCACTTAGCGAGGTGTAACAGCGCGTAAAGATGTCTGACTAATGCCAAACCCCAGGTCTTCTTTCTGCGATGGAGGGACCGGAGGCAACCTCGGGCTTTCAGACGCGTCAGTCTTTGTTCCCATTCTTTTCTGCGTGCTCATCTGACAAATGTTCCCAGACCCAGGTCATAACACCCCCGGTCATGGGGCTGCTGAGGAAATATCTCTTGAAAGTATTGTCAAAAGCATCAGGCCTGTGCGTGAGTATATTTTGGGAACTTGAGTGCAAGAGTGATCGCGGATGTTGACGGCGTTCCGGTAGAGCACTTCAAGGGGACCTACGCGGAAGTCACCGTCTACGTCCAGGAGCTTCCAATCAGAGATGATTGAAAGACGTCTCATTCCGTGTATGTTATTTGTATTTATCTTGCAGTCCAGCGTGTACTTCATGTTACTTCGTGCCCTGGTATTCCTATGTACAGTCTGTACACAACGGACAAACATACATTCGTTTGGTGTGGTGATACCCCCTCGTTTCTATCCCGTATCTATATCAACGTTGATGATCGGTATTCAAATATTCGATATTCATGCCCCAGCTGCCCTGTACCTCAGCCTGTCCAGTTTCAATACATCTTCGTCCGCCTTTCTTATCCACCCATGAGCCACATAGATGACGTATGTCAGGAGCCCCGAAGCACACCACCATACAGTGGTTTGCCATGCTTTCCCCAGATATATCGAGATGAGAGGTGCAACAGTCGACCATGCAAATGTTTCGAGGAAGCCGATTGCTCGAATCGTTCGCCCAGCTATGACAACACTCCGAGGGTGTACAATGAGGCTGAGGTTGACGTGAATGAGAACGGTGAGGTAGGTGAGAACACCGCTGATGTCAAGTGGGGTATTGGCTTCTCCTGTTTGGAGAGAGGGAGGGAAGATGGCAAAGAGCGGACTTGTTCGATCTGAGAACCAGTATATGACGTGTCTAGAAGAATGGTGAGAGGGACCGGGCGGTGAAAAGTCGTGAAGCAGACATACAGGATGCATGACAACCCAAGCATGACTTGCAAAGCGACCCTATTTTGTGTGTTGGACGCTAGATTTCGTTGTTTGATTCGTTCGACCATCTCGATTTGCTCTATAGGTCAATGTGAGCGCCCGATGGCCAATCCGAACACCCTCGTCAAAATCGCACCTTGTTCGTCTAGCACTACTCGGTCATCACCACCGTCGTCTGACTGGAAAGTGAAAGGATTTCGCTTGCGGACTGCCTGCATGCTTATTATCAGGGACTGGATGTCTTGGGAGAACTCGGTGGTTGATTATGGACTGGAAGCTTGAAGCTTTGAAGGTCACTGCTCCGATTGAAGGTTTTTGTAGGTGGCTCCAGGGTGTTAGCGGGTACTACCGCAACCTGATTATCGGAAGAAGCATGTTTTGGATCAAGCGGTGTGTTAACTGAGGGTTTTGCACTTGTTTATGACTCAAAGAGGACGTAAGTTACGTGTATTCAAATTGGTAGGGATCTCAACGCATGCGCAGTTGTCAGTCACCACTTTGAAAGCTACAGAGATTGCAGTGAGGCTCGGACTACAAGCCGGAGCCATAACAGACACTTGCGCACTCTGAATGTTTACTTCTCCCCGATGGTTGTATAGGGTCCACTCTGGTTGCAGTACTTTCGACAGGGGCTAAATTTCCCATATATAGGCAGCAAGTAGTGTGGGCACTACTGGCCAACTTGAACTTGTTGAAATATCTCCACTGATTAGATTGCAATTTTTGATCTCAACTTCATCATGTCTATCGAAAGCCCTCTCAACTCCATGCAAGGCCAATTTGACGATGCACTAGAAGACGTGCAACAGCAAGACCCGAGACAAGGGGGTCATTTCATCGACGATCATTTACTTCAGTGGTCAGAGTCTAGTGACGACGAGGACGAAGATGTCGATGAATTAAGTGGGGATGACTTCGAGGGCCACAAAGCAGAAGATGAAGACTGGGAATTTGCAGAACGGGGTGAGTTCACTTGTAACCACAGGTCCGTCCTAATGTACGATCAAGATGTTCAGATTTTACCAAACAGTACAATCGCCTTCGTCAGCACGTCGCTGTACGTAGTGGGAATGCCCAAGGGGTCACTTCCTCTATCAATCAAAACGCTACCGTAGCTTCACTACCTGCGGTAAATCATCCGCGCAACGCGACCATCCACGTACGTTCCAAAGATAAGACCGCCGATCAACTAGCGGCTCTATCAAAGTACTCCTCTCGAATCTCCGAGATTGACCAACCCTATGTGATGGGCGTTGGTGTTAATCGGAAAGGACCAAGCGCGTACGCCAATGCTAAGGACAAATCAGATAGGGCGACCTCTGAACAGGTCCTCGATCCTCGGACCAGAATCATTTTGTTCAAGATGATCGGCCGTGGACTGATTCAAGAAGTCAACGGATGCGTTAGCACAGGCAAAGAGGTATGCAGACATTCGACCATGTCATTTTCCAGTCTCCTGATTCTACACAGGCGAACGTCTATCATGCCCTCACACCGGATTCTGCTCATTTGGCACTCAAAATATATAAAACCTCCATCCTCGTCTTCAAAGATCGCGACCGTTATGTGACTGGCGAGTACAGATTCAGGCGCGGTTACAGCAAACGCAACCCACGAAAGATGGTGCGATTGTGGGCAGAAAAGGAAATGCGTAACTTGAAACGCTTGGTCTCCGCTGGTATTTATTGCCCGGAGCCCGTAGAGGTCCGAGAGAACGTTCTTGTAATGAAATTCCTCGGCGACAAACAGGGATGGTGCGTTTTCTTTGTGCATTATCTCGCAGGAAAGTATAACGTTGGTGTAGGGCGTCACCACGACTAAAGGATGCGGATATACCCTCCTCTGAATATCCATCTCTGTACCAGGAGCTAGTGCTCAACATGCGACGAATGTATAACCAATGCAAACTCGTGCATGCCGATCTATCCGAATACAACCTCCTTTATCACGACACTCACCTGTATGTCATCGACGTCTCGCAGAGCGTCGAGCATGATCACCCGCATGCTTTCGATTTCCTTCGAAGTGACATCAAGAACGTCGAGGAGTGCTTCGAGCGCTATGGCGTCAAATGCCTCGGGCTCAGACGGTGTTTCGAGTTCGTCACGAGGGGAAATCTAGAAGAAAGGGGAATAAACGAGGACGATAGTCAGGTTCTTCAACGATGGATCGTAGAAGTGGCGGAGACCACAGATGATCCTTCATGGCCTTCTGAGGAGGCCGGCAACCTAGAGAACGGCACGAGATCAGCAGCCCACGAAGACAGCGTTTTCTTGCAGTCCTACATCCCACGAACGCTTAACGAGGTTTACGATCCAGAACGTGACATTGACGTCCTCAAAGGTGGAGAAGGCAGGAAGCTGATATACGCAGATACCATTGGCCTGGTGGATCCCTCTCAACCCGCTGTTAGTGAACATCATGTACATTTTGTTGGTGACATTCGGGAGGGGAGCGATGTTTCTGACAGTCCGAGCGACGAGGATGAGGATGAGGACGATGACGATGACGAGGGCAAGAGAGAAGGACCTGAGGGGAGAGCCCCAAGGGGTCACAGGCACGAAGATCGTGATGCTAAAAAGGTATGTACTACTTGATCCTGTGGCGGCTGAGCCTAATCCGTTGCCAGGAACGCAAGAAAACAGTAAAAGCAGAAGTACGGGAAAAGCGAAAGAATAAGATGCCCAAAGCAGAAAAAAAGCGCAGGATCAAGAACTCTCATCCATGATGCGACAGCTGTGTGAAGTTTGTTTGTGCTCTTCCGTTGTGTAACTATAAAACAGGTACATTGTGGCTATATACTTTTAGATGGTATCTCGAACCCGAAATTTGGAGCCACGAAGGTACACGCCTATGAATCGGTCACGCAGCCATGGCTGGCATCTGTGACTGTCTTCACGTATTTGAAAAGGGTGCCTTGGGAAACTTTGAGAGGTGGTGCTTTCCATGCCCTCCTGCGGTTTTCCATTTCTTCAGGGGCGATATGAAGTTCTATGGTGTTCGAAACAGCGTCCACTGAAATGGTGTCGCCATCTTCCACGAGTGCAATTGGGCCACCTTCCTGCGCCTCAGGGACGACGTGGCCGATGCAGAAACCGTGCGAGCTGCACAAAGAGGGTCAATTCAAAGCAGTAGCAATGATTTCCCAGGACGTACCCTCCGCTGAAACGGCCATCAGTTACACACGCCACATCCTGACCCAGACCCGCCCCCATGATCAAGCTAGTGGGCTTGAGCATCTCCCTCATGCCTGGGCCACCTTTGGGGCCAAGGTACCGAAGCACGACCACAGTCTTCTCACCCTTGTTGATGGAGCCCGATTCGACAGCGGTGATAAATTCTTCCTCAGTGTCGAAGGCACGTGCTTTTCCGGTGAAACTGAGCCCCTCTTTCCCTGTAATCTTCGCTACTGCGCCGCCGGGGGCCAGGTTACCCCGCAGAATCCTATGTGTTCCACGTTTGGTGATTGAATGTGATGCACTGAGTGGAATCTACTCACCGAATGTGTCCAGTCGGTTTGAGAGGGTTCTCTAGTGGGCGGATGATGTCCTGGTTAGCGGAGAGCTCACCATGCTCGTGCACCCAACGCTCAAGGTTTTCACCGAGAGTCTTTCCGGTGACAGTCAAGGCGTTTCCGTCAATGTACTTATTTGCCATCAAGTAATGAAGGACCTCTAGAGAAGGTGTGGGTTTTTGTCGAAAACATTAAGATGTTGTGCTCACTCGGTACACCACCAATCTTGCAAAGATCGTCCATGACGTATTTACCGCTTGGCTTAAGGTTGGCTAAAAACGGCGTGGCGTCCGAAACTCGAGCGAAATCATCAATGGTGAGGGTGATACCAACGGAGTGCGCCATTGCAATCAGGTGCAACACCGCATTGGTAGAACCACCAAGAATCATCACCAAGGTCTGCAAAACTGGGTAAGGAAAACCAACGCAACACAAGAAGAAAGTGTTTTACTCGCCATTGCATTCTCAAACGCGACTTTGGTCATGATATCCCTGGGGAGAATATTTTTCTCGATGAGATTCCGCATAGCAGCACCTACAGACCGGCATTCGTCGATCTTTTCCTCGGACTCGGCAGGGAAGGATGACGATCCCGGCAGCGTCATACCAAGTGCTTCAGCAGCGCTAGCCATGGTGTTCGCGGTGTACATCTGCAGTGTTGTTAGTGTTATTGTAAAGCAGAAGGGATCGTAGCCTGAGATACTCACACCACCGCAGGCACCTGGTCCAGGACAAGCATTGCGCACGGTATTGTAGCGAAACGCTTCCGCTTCAGGTGTTTTTCCATCCTGGAGATATTTTCCATACGACTGGAAGGCGGAGATAACGTCGAGCTGGGGTTGGCCATCGCACGAACCTGGTCGGATAGTACCCCCGTAGACCATCAACCCAGGCCGGTTCAGCCGTCCAACTGTAGCCGTGGTTAGACTCGAAATAGGGCGGTTGGTACTCTACTCACGAGCCATGAGCACACCAGGCATGTTTTTATCACACCCTGGAACAACGACCATGCCATCGAGCCAATGGCCGCCTGCCGCGGTTTCAACCTGGTCTGCAATAAGGTCTCTTGATTGCAGCGAATAATTCATTGCTGCGGTTCCGTTGCTGATACCGTCACTGACACCGACTGTACCAAACTGGTACCCGATCATGTCCGACTCGGATATGGAGGCCTTGATGACTTGACCGAGCCTCAGCAAATGGCTGTTGCATCTGTTTAAGGTGGTCGTGAATTTCCGACCCACTTTTCTCTCGTATCACAGGGAAGCTTACGGGTTTCCTTCATACCTTGGGTACAGTTTAGGTGTGAACTAGGTGATCGAGAAGGATGCAGCTCACCAGACGCTACCAACGCCGACCATAGCCTTTTCGAAGTCAGCATCACTGGTGACGCCTTCTGTCGCGTACAGCATTGCCTACACGTAGCTTGGGCGGGTCTTCCTCGGCGACGTCGCAAAGAACTCACCTGGCCAGCACCCTGGTCCTTGGGCTGAGTGACTATCCTGCTGTAGCGATTCATGATGGGTTTCTCGTCCCATTTTGAGCTTGAGGAGGAGTATGACCTCGCAAGCTTCGTTATACCTCTGTGGGTAGTTCTAGACGCGAAGCTTGACTGCAGCATAGTACGTTCAAGTCACACAAGGTTGGATGATGATCAAAGTTTTGGAACGCGTCGAGTACAGCGTCACCAGTGCTGACTAAGCGAAACTAATTTTGTGTTAATAGCATTTCGAATAATAAATGCAGCATTGCAAAAACAAAAAAAAAACCCCTTTCACAACTTGCAAATCTGTATCCATGGGACCTGAATTGGTTTTTTGAGATCATGCTGATCCCAGTGCATGCTATGAGGCTTGGGAGATACATATATACATACGCCTGCCAGTTCATCCTCGGCCTGAGAAAGCTTGGAATTCCTTGCCAGGAGGAAGAGGGCATGTCTGAGTGACTCTGCATCAGCCGAATCCTCAGAGAGAACCTGGATCTCTTCCAGGACCCTCGAAAATTGGTCATAAATAGTTGCTTGCTCCAGAAAGATTGGCAACCTGAGGGCAAGCAGTATGGATTTGAAGGTATTCCGGCGAAGGGAGTGGAAGTTTCTCCAGATCTGGAGACATCAATGTCTGGCCTTGCCACCTGGCATGATTAACCAGCTCTTCCAACAGATATTGTGAGTGTTGGGCATATCCTAAAGAATTCAGTTGAAGTGACATGCACAGTGAGCTCGACTTCATCAACATCAATGGCACCACTGACCACACAGAAATAGTGGTCTCGTTTCAAGGCCTTTCAAACAGACAACAATGTTGTTAGATCAAAAATGATCAGTACCAATGCAATCACTTGGTGCCGGGCCACTCTGGCTTCTTGACGCCACTGAGGAGCCTCCTTGACAACATGTGCATTCAACCGTGTCCTTGCAGGTGACCTAAAAAGATGAAGGGATGGGTTAGGTGGACAACCTTCGTACTTGTTGACTTGTTGAATATGTCAGAGTGGTGCAAATTACAGGAAGCAATTTCTTGAGCGACAGCCATACGGGCTTTGTCTGATGGCGGCCCTTCAAGAAGAAGATATCCCATAACCCTTGCGCGGATCAAACCCGAGGGATTATTGTGTCTAACGGAATTCTCAAATCGTCAAATCATGGAATATGCGCTGGGGACCGCTACTAAAGGGGTAACCCGATGTGGAAGTGCGTGAGGGAGTGCAGCCATGGTTCCGAGTTGAGCAGTGGGTCCGAAAGACGAGGGCCTGTGGAAGCCGCACATGACGTCCTGACGAAGTTGGTCAGCGTCTCCTATTCAAACAGGCCATCGCTGATAGCCACACTGACATGTCCTGCACCTTTTTTCCAGTCTGACCTGAGTCACTGGGTTGAATATTAATAATGCGTTAGCGACCGCTGGACTCTCTTTGTTACTTCAAGTTGAACCTTTCAAGATTATTCGTCGCGGTCAAAGAATTAGGCTTTGGCGTGGTACCGACGGACAGGATCGTTCTGTACATATCCGGAAGGGTTGCAGGCCAAGAACGGCAAAGTCTTCGAATCGCTCAGCCACGTCGATCATGTCTCAGTTTTGTCATATCGTGGCCTGAAATTTCGACATGGGCAACCGCGGAGAAACAAGTAAGGCTCGCAAGTAGGTCCAATGGTCACCAGAATGGTACCGACCCCATACGACCAGGTCGTGCAAAAAATCAGAGAGTTGGGCACATGGATAATACTCAGCTCATATGGCACAGTCGGAACCCACAGATGGCAAGCTAAATATGCACGATTCCAACCAGCGGATTGGCAGGTTGAGTCAGCACCGATATCTTCAATCAAGGGGGTTCGATCTCAAAATTTCAAAAGGACCGCCCAAAATTTTCTGGGAAGACGCACCTGTCGTGCAGCTGTCCCGTGTCCCGGCGAGCACGTTGAAAGGGCCTGCGCTTGTTTGTCTTCCTTATCCCAGAAGAGTCCCTATTTTGGATCCAAAATCATTGAGAGAGCGGATGTAAACCATTCCAGCGGCTTTTTCGTTTCCGCCTGTCACGATACGCAAGGCTAGTCCACCCTCCTAAAATCTCTTCTGGCGGAGAGGGTGTTCTTCATTTCTCGTCTGGACAGAGTAGCCAAGCGAATGGCTTTCAGACCTCTCCAGATCCCTCACGCTGTTGTATGCCTAGCAAAAAATTCGATTCACGCACCCACACCGCTCGCGATCCCAAAGGCCTTTCCACTGCTTCCTTACAGCAGCCTCAACGTCCACATCCAAGTGAGAATAGTGGTATGGATAATTCCCCTGGTAAAGGTGAATGTATGCTTCCCGAACAACTGCACCAATACGTGTTGGACCAACCCAGGGACACCTCCCCAAATCCAGTCATGGCCCCCAACGCGGATTCGTCGAATTATCGTGCAAGAAGATCCCCCCAGCGCCATTATTCTTACCCCACAACCCAGTACCCGTCATCACTGACCCCTGCAACGTTCTCTGCTGACGATACGTCGGAAAGGCCAACATCGCACGGCTCGTCTGAACTGCTAGAGGATGAAGACGATACCAGCTCGCAAGATGCATCTGCCGCGTCTTTTCCTTCACGAAGCACTGGTGGAGATCACCCCTCTCCAGTCAGCGCTTCTTCCGTTCACCATGGTTCCGCAGGCGAGGCTACCTTCAACCCCGTCATCCACCACTCCTATACGTTCCCACCACCTGCGCCACCGTTTTACGCAGCGCCGGGTATGCGGGACTGGAGGGAGAGTGGAGGGAGTGGCTTGTCATGGCAGTCCCAACATCTGCGTTCAACGGAGAGAAGGAGAAGCGCCGACGAAGGGGACAATAGGCTTTACGACACCCCTATACCAAGCTCCGCATATGAGTATCCGTCCAGTACACGGTATGAACCCCCACCAACCTTCCAACCACGTTTCATCCCGGACCCCACGCTTGGCCATGGGCCACCGTTCACATCTTCCAGTCACCATAGTAACGATAATGCGCAAGTCCCAGACCCACCTCACCACGGTAAGCGGAATAAGGAATTCACGACAAACCGACGACGTTAACACTGGTGGCAGGTTACCAGGATTCTCGCTTTCTGCGGCCACCTCCGCACTATCCAGATTCGCACTATGGGAGACATCATTCGGCTCCATTGCATAGCTCAGAAGACTGGAGTAGAAGAGCTTCTAGTAGTCTGACAATCCCAGGAGCACTGCAAGACGGTGCTTCTTCCTCAAAGGTGGTGCTCCCCCCCGTAAGCCATTTACTGGGGACTCTAGGGATGCTCGCTCCGGATAATTACGACCGAGGTCCCGTGTTACCCAGACTGCGGCTCCCTGATCAGGCAGGGGAGGCCAATCTTCCCCGAAGGGAGAGCACAGACAACGAGGGCCGTGGTTCACCTGAAGCTACGATTAGCCCTCGGTTACGTGGGAAGAAGAAGCGTACTGGTACCGCTCGAGAAACAGGTGAAGGCATAGCAGAGGAAAAGAGAACAAAGGTCGCTCGGAAAATCTATGTGGCTTGTGATTTTTGTCGAGGTAAGCATGGTGATATAAGGACGGGGATGGAGTTTATATCAACTTGTTTAGGGCGGAAACTGCGATGTGATGGCTCGAAGCCTTGCTGTTCCAATTGCGCGACGCGCTCGCTGGCTTGCAGATATCAGGACCACCCCAGACGCCGAGGTCCTGGGAAAGCACCGAAGGGCTCGCGGAGCAGAAAAACAGAAACGAAAGGCAGGAAGGGAAATAAAGCTGCAAAACAGGCTGAAAGCGAGACGCAGTCGGACATGGCCAATTCGTCCGCGCATTTTGAACCCTCTCTCGCACTGACCGAGGACGATCGTTCCCGTCCTTATGGGGAGCTACAGGCGACTTATGGATCACAACCGTACACTGACAGGCCGAGTGGATCGAATGCTCCCCACGAATCCTATGTACTTGATTCGACACCATTTTATCATTTTACTGGGGAAGCATTCAACAGGTCCGCAGAGCACTTTGGACCACCACAACTGAGCAGGATGCAAGGGGAACGGGACGAAGACAAAAGCACGACGGAGTTGACAGCAATTTGGACTCAAAGCAGGGGTGATACGGATGAGGAGGAGGGATTCGGGTAGCTATGTCTGAGGAGGTAACGACGGAGGTGTGTGAGAACATGGTGATTGATCGACACACAGGATGGGCGGACGGAGGAGCCGGGATGCGTTTACGTATTATGGAGATCGGCGAAATGGCTCTTATCGTTGCTACGCTCTTTTCGGTGAGCAAATTTTGAGTTTGCTCTCACGTCCTGTTGACAGAAATGGAGTCTAGAGGCCGAATGATGTTTCGGAAACACCCTCTTTTCCGTTGCTGAGATTAATACCTGAGCCGCCGTATCCGCCGTACCCTCGTTCTTATCCCGCTGATAGCTGGGCAATAGCTGCCATGATCTGTACTGCTGGAGAGATAACCTAAAGCGTTATAACTAACTGATCTTTCGATATTTGTAGGGTAGAATCATAGGTAAACGGTATTTTGATATAGTCCAGATAATGGTAACACGTCCAATTCCCTGCTTTGACTGCCCTGAGTCTACTTACTTTCGGGGTGATGAGTATATGGTTCCGTTTTTAAATGAATTGAAAAAAAAACCCAAATATAATATAATATAATTTTGGTTGGGTAAAATAAAGTGGAATCAAACTATCCGATTGGTTCGGTATCAGACGCTCGGCTCCGTGACCTTCTCTCTTTTCTGGAACTCGGTGTTTATCACCCCCGCGCTTGCCTCGCCTCGCGGGCAACCCTCTCTGTCCCCCCCCGAACGGATTGGAACGGACCACTGTCCACCCATGCCGCTCGTCGTCGACAACGGCGAGCAATCCTTCCTCTCCCCCGACACCGACCGCAAGAATTTAATCCATCCCGTTCACCCCTCTGCGTCCAATATTCACACCCAGTACTCCCCAAACGGTATGCATCCCGGAACAGCTGGCAACGGTCATGATACGCATCCCCACGGCGGAAACATCAGAGGCTACACCCTCATGGTCGCTGGTCAGCGCACCGGAAAGACTTCTTTTCTCCGTCTCCTCCTCGACACCAGCGACATCTCACCCACAGCCAACAAGGACCAACTCGCTTCAGTCGCAAAGTTCGTCCAGGGATGTAGCGGTCACACATCTCATATTCGCTCCGCATCCATCAATATCGACCTTGCCATCGACCAAAACACTCCTCCACAGGTCCTTGCTCTCACTCTCCTCGACACTCCCTCTTTAGACTTTGCGGACGAGCCTTCCGCAGATAGAAACATCCAGGACATCCTAAGGCAGGTCGACGCCCGATTTGCAGAGGGCATCGATGATGTGAGTTTATTTTCCTCTCCTTCAACACTTTTCCTCAGCTCATCCACATCGCCCTCAGGAATGGAAGGCACAGACAGGGGACCACAATATCCACCTGTATGTTGCGTCGACATGGGCGCTTAACTTCCGTATCACCGTGAGCTGACTCATGATCCAGGTGTATATACTTTTTGGATCCCGACGTGATTGTTCCGCCTTCCGTACCCGGTCCACCTGCTCCGCTCGTCCCTCGAGCACGTACCAACAGCTTCTCTCATACCGAGCCCGACCCTGTTATCCTGGAGCCACCTGTCACGACAAACCCCATTCTTTGTCGTCCAACCCTTCCCGCTGCGGAAATAAATGCAATCAGGAGGCTGTCTGCCCGAGTCAACGTGCTCCCCGTGATAGCACGCGCAGACACGTTGACAAACGACCGTTTAACAGCTGTCAAAGTGGCCATACGCCGAGATCTCGCAGAAGCCGGCATTGGCTTTGGAATCTTCGATATGGACACGCACCCGCAGTATCAGCACCGTAAAGACGTGGCCGAGTCTGGGCACTCCGTCAAAGGTGAAGTGGTCAATGGCTATGGTAACCATACGAACAGGTCTTCTCCCGGTCACCCTTCTCCCCCTACTTCCCCCGCAACACCTTCCTTTTTGCGCCTTCCGTATGCACTCATTTCTCCTGAGATTTACTCACATAGCGACGGAGTTACTCGGCTGCCATTACCGCGCCACGAGCTGGTCCAGCAGTACACTCCGTCACCGCGTCAATCTTTCCCTTCCAAACTGTCTCGCGGCAAATTCATCAGGAGCTACCGGTGGGGATCAATGGACGTGCTAGATCCGAACCAGTGTGATTTTATGCCTTTGCGCTCTGCCATCTTTCATCACATGGAGGTCAGTAATGATTGTCGATGACTTCTTTTTTCAATAGTTGACATCGCGGTGGTCGACAGACGTTGCAGAAATACACTCGCGAGTACCTCTTCGACAAATTCAGAAACGAGTATCTCAGCCAACACCACCCCGCTAATCATTCACTCCATTCCCACCAAATGCAGCAGAGCATGGTTCCACGCTCCCAGCTTGCTACTCTGACTCATGCACCGCGTCCCGTTTTGAGTATCGAGACCTCTGGGCATGGGGCCATTCGTCATCCTTCTCTCTCCATCCCTCGTGATGTCCCACCAGGGGCAGACATGCGTGCCATGCCTATCTCAAGGACTATGGGCGATGGTCCTAATGCTTCGCATAACCATGCCAAAAATGCTGCTAGTAAGCTCGAGTTCACACCATCGCCCAAACGAGGACATCTGATAACACTCTCCAGGGACTTCAAAGCAGAGAACCAAGAAAATTACTGTTGCATGCAACTTTTGCCGCTGTGCGTCTCAGAGGGTGTATCACACACTGACTGGTATTGAACTGACCACACTATAGCTCGTAAACTCAAGTGTGACGGCGGACGCCCTGCTTGTAGCCAGTGCGTTAAGCGGTCTAACCCCTGTGACTATATGCCGCAAAACACCAAGCGGCGCAACTCCCACCGACGCAAGGAAGACGAAAGCGATTCTGAAATCAGTGGCGAGGAGAGGTCGGCGGATGACAACGAACCATCAGTTTCACCCGAAATACCATCCCAGCCCTTGTCGCGTAGAAGCTCCAACGTCGACAAGCGTCCCGTTCTCGAGGGCTTCACACAGCCTATTGCTGGCCCATCCGAGCCTCGCGAAGCGTTGCCCTCACTTGCGCCTGTCGCCAGACATAAACACAATATTCCTGGGCCGCCGGCTCCCGACGGACGTTCTTTGTTCAAGGAGCATGAACTGCCGCACATCGCCACCTTGTCACTTCCTGAAAGCTCGCCGACTGCTACCATGACAGCGCCCCCATTGCCACCCATCAGACCAGCTTCCGAACAGCAAGCCGCTCAAAGGAAACGTGCTTCGACTGTGCCTGGCAGAAGCAACCGCCAGACCACCAGCGCCGGGCCGAAAGTGGTGGCTTGCAACTTCTGCAGGGGTGAGTTTTCCGCAATGAACGTGGCATCGTCGGGTGTGCTGAGTGGCTACGGTAACCATAGCACGAAAAACCAAGTGTGATGGGGCTCATCCTTCTTGCTCGAGCTGCGCGCGGAGGACACTTCCGTGCAACTATAATCACGATCCTAGCAATAATGGTGCGAACAAAAAGGGGTCTCGACGTGCTTCAACGTCGTCAAAGGTCGCTCCAAACGTCGTGCCTCCCCCTACTTCCATCAATTCACCTCCCGCGCAGTCACCCCCTTCGTCGACTGTGGTTGGCGATGTACGTTATTCGAATGGCACACCCTTGGAAGACACAGCTGGGGAACCTATGGATGTTGACTTGAAAAGAAAGAGTGACGATATCGGGCCTCCCCAGAACCAAAAGAGAATGAGGGTGGATGAATCCACTGGCAATGTTATACCCTGAAAGACCACATGTATGCTCCTTTTCTCGAGGGTACTGGCTTACCCAGCCAGTCTTCATATCACATTCTCCATCAGTTATAGGCTCATTGATCCATCCATGCTCGCTCCTTGGAAGCTTGCTTTCAAGTAACTTGGAAGTTATCGTTGAATTGTCGTTTTTGGGTTATCAAGAGTGTGTTCTTTACACGTTGGACTGTCTTGTACTGTATTTTCTGGTTTCTATATCTTCTGGTGCAGATATTTCTCAATCTCTTATCCATTTCCCGTTTCAACCACAGCTATCGGTCTTCTGTATGTATGCTTGGAAATCGAATCTGTACATGTGAATGGTGAGCGAAACTTGGGAAGTTTGCAGCGCAAAGCAGTTAATTATCATAACGGGAGGTAGCAACTTGAAGTCATGGTTGCTATGTCGGCGACGGATCAATTTAGCTAGTTGTCGCTGTCAAACTCAACGTTCAGTTTTCTTGCCACAAAATAGCCTTCTCCAGGAACGCTTCTACCAGTGTACATCTTCTTCCTGACCGCCAGGCGCACCGTACTGGTACACATTCTTTACTTCTTGTTTCTCTTTTTTTGTGTGTTCTATCCTCGTACCCTCATTCTTGTTCGGATTTCTGTGCACCAACTTGCCGCATAACCCATGTTTTCGTTCCGAAAGCGGCCAAGGGCCAACAGCACAACTGATGTTCCATTAAAAACATCCCCATCATTGCCAGAACTCTATTCTCAAGGTATCCCATGGCCAGAGAACTTGGTGGACGTATCAGCCTTAAGTGATACACCTGCACCACCCGAGCATCCTTACCAAGGTGCGGTCAAAAACTCTCTCCACTCCCTCGACCATGCCCCCATTCCTTTCCACAAACCATTTCGGTTTCACTCAGGTCAACCGACCGATACCCCCAATGGCAATGGTACCAAGATATCCTCACTGTACATGTTGCCTCATCCCCCTTCTGCGTTTGAAATCTGGAGAAGCCCTTCGAGTGCTGGCACTACGAACCGTCGGACTCACCGCAAAAACAGGACGCCGCCAGCTTTCAACCTCATGGTTTGCCCTACGCGTCTCTTATGTGGAACCTGACACTAAAATGGATGAAATAGGTTGTTGGTGCTCGCGGTACCGGCAAAACATCCCTCTTGCGTCTTTTGCTCGACACTGCTGAGATCTCCCCCACTGCAACCGAAGACCAACGCGCAGCTTGGGACCGCTTCTTGAAAGGCGGACTCAAACATACACAATCCATCAACACGGCATGCGTCGAGATACGCGAATCCCGGTACGACCGGGTGCTGCTCACAGTTATTGATACGCCCGGATTAGACTTTAACCCAGGACAAGAACTGAGTGTCGAACGTCAGGTTACCAGCGTCATCAGATACCTAGATGAGCAGTATGCCGATACCATGAACGAGGTTTGCTATTTGCAAAATAACATAAAAAGTCGCTTGACCCAGTTCTTTTTAGGAATCCAAAGTTGTTAGACAGAGTAAAGGAGACCAACATGTCCATCTGTGAGAGGAGCTTTGCAATTCTTATTCAATGGGAATCTTGTCTCACTAGCATCAGGTGCATCTTCATGATTGATCCTTCGTCCGTCGTGAGCAAAAACCTCCGTCGTGGACAGTCTTCTTTACCGGAGAAGACTGTTTCGGAGACAACAATTTCTCTATCCTCGCCTATTGTTGCATCTCCACAAGCTGATCAGCCGGACGAGTATCCCGGCGATCTAGTGATGTCACCCGCCGAACTTCGGGTGATCCGTCGTTTGTCGACTCGCGTCAATGTACTTCCTGTCATCGCCAAAGCTGATTCCCTCACGGACGAAACCCTTGCCGCAGTCAAGAAGGCCGTGCGCAATGGGTTAGAACAGGCACGTCTGGATTTTGGAGTATTCTCTGGTCCCAAGCCGAGAGACGAAACCTTTTCACAACCACCCCCTGAGGAAGAGGTCACGGTTACAAATGGCCAACACCATGGAGCCAATGGTACGGCCAAAAATACCTCCAGTTACGATCAGCAAAATGGCGACTCTCACGCTGCCACCGAAGTAGACGCCGCCAAGGAACGAACTTCACGTTCAGTGATCACACTGAAAGGGACGCGCATGTCCCGCTCTCGGTCCCGCTCGCGTCGGGACCTGTCCGCTGTCGCTCAGGACGAGAGAGAACCACAATATCCTGACGAGACCGACGAAGAAAGCGTCGCAAACATCCGGTTCTCTGCACAGACTGTAACAAAGACCCATCTCGATACCCTGCTCCCATTCGCCCTCATTGCTCCGGAACCCTTCAGCTCTCCGCGGCCAAGACAGCTGAGCCCTATCACCCCTGAATCCCATTATTCTTTTGACATTTCAGCGGCTTCGACCCCTGTTCCAGAGACCCCCATCTCGTCAGACAGCCCAATCGTATCTCGGAAATCAGCCATTTTCCACGCTCCGCCAGAAAGTCTCAGAGGCGTGTTCACGAGGAAGTTCAGATGGGGAATTGTTGACGTACTAAACCCTGAGCATTGCGATTTTGCCGCTTTGCGGACGGCTATTCTGTTAACACACATGAAGGTCTGTCCATATCATATTACGTGGCCGTCAGGCTGTTTAAGGGCACAACACTCATGTCGTCGATGGAAATGGCAGGTTCTGAAAGTCCATACCCGAGAAGTTTTGTACGAGAAGTACAGAACCGAGAAGCTTCTGGCGAAACGTGCTACTCGGAGCATAGGTCCTGAGGAAACGAAACGTCTCTTCGAAGGTGGGTTTACTATCACGCTCCCAGGTTGGAAATGCGTGCTGATGAGGGTCGTTCAGATCTCGGCTTGTAACCGGGAATATATATATCTATATATACTTGGCGCTGCCTTCCAGCTATGTGCTTCTTGCTTATCGCGACTTCTTGTATCTCTTGCCGATCTTGTTGTTGTTCGCCTTGCCTTCCTTCCACCCTGTTGCAGACCCCACTACCTGATACCTCCTGCATTCATGCACGACGCATGGACCATTTTTGTTCGTTCACTCAGTTACCTGGATTACAGACTAAATAGTGCTCAACATTTGTAACACTCCGATTGGGATGTCTTGCTTCGTAATTCTTGCTTCCGGAAGAGAATCACTGTTTATATCTTCACAGGAGACACACCGTCTGCGCGCTTGTCCCTAGCAAATATTACAACAAAATACAATAGGAGGAACCATGCAAATACGCGCTCAAGCACAGTGCTTTGGCCCGACGAGTTTATCAATTTCGTCCTCCGTCATTCCATCTAATCTATGCAAGAGATAATCAACCTGGGGGACAAATTAATATGAAGGCACACAAGGATGCACGATATGTGCCCACCTCGACTTCTTTGGTCAAAGGAATAATGTAACTTTCATACAGCTCAACGACACCATCTACGTCAATCTTGGCGCTGCCGTTGAGATGGGAGCCCGCGATCGCATCACCATCGGGATTGAATTCCTGCGCATATGTTGCGGCCTTCTTACGTAAGCGCAGAAGGAGCTTACGCTCTACCTCAGGCTTTGTTATTAGTGCTTCAAGGGCCTCCCTGTTTGGTGTGAGAATGTGGGGGATGAACGCTGCAGGGTCTGCGGCGAATTTTGATTCTGAGACGAACTTCCCTGTAAAAGCGTCAGCTATCTATCTTTTCATGACTGGAGAACCTTGTGTGATATACCGTAATGGACACGTTTGCTGACGGCTTGCAGAACCTCGACGTCTATGGTAGCAGCACTTCCATAATTGCCGTCGTCTTCGTACTCGTCGTCACCAATGATACCCTTTGAGCGCTTGGTTGCAGCGAGAGCTAGGGTTGCTCGCCTCGTGATGCGTGGAACTATGGAGCGAGTGTAGAAAGACAATATCGATGGGTTCGCATTGATATCGTTGGGATAGAGGATCTTTGGGAAGTCGAGCGGCTTCAGCACCGGCTCGGGAAGATCACTCGTGAACGGATATTCGTCGGGGCTGTGATTTTTGCGTTGAGCGGGAAAATATCAAGGAGAAATATCGAGGGTTGGTGTATACCTAGTGTATCTGCGTGCTTTGGCTATGGGTCACCAGTTGATGAGTAAAAGATCCGCGAAGAATAAGTACGACACAAACGAACCATGGAAAGTTTCAATCTCCTTCAAGAACCAATCGAGCCAGCTGCCCTGAAATCCCATTTCCTGGAGTTCGGGGAAAGCGCTGCGGATATACATCCGCGGATTATGGGCGAACTGGGCTCGTTCGATCAAATCGAAAATGATGGTGTCCTCGAGCCGGACCAGAATTGACCGGATGCGGTCTAGAGAGAGAGGATCTTGCTCGAGCATAAAGTTTTGGGACAACATCTTGATTTTTGGGGACGAGTTTGGTCGGGGCAGTAAGAAGGGACTTCAAGGGAGATGCTGTTGGCAGGTTGGTAAATAGTGGTGGTTTATAAAGCGGGGCTGGGTAGTTCGGATCCGCGTGAGGCGCAGTCAGGCTAGTACTAAAATGTTGTGGATGGAGACTGAAGTGTCGGGAAATAGCAGAGCTTGTTTAACTTCGGTTGGATGGGCACATGCACATGTATGATACATATGACACATAGGTTGTATGCGCAACTCCAGACGTGCAGTAGCCGCAATAGCACTGACACCTTGGGTTCCCCGGACGCTCGCGTTGGTAGCAAGGTTGGCAATCATAGTGCTACCGCGGCTTGATGGCGGGTTTAACGTGCACAGCGTCGTTCGAAAGGCGGATTCAAGGTCGAAAGTGAGTGTCCACAGGCTGCACTGAGTTATCTGCATGCCTTAGTGGTGATATTGACGTGATTCCGAATTTCGTCGGCCGAACGAAGGCTCATAGGTAGTTCACTCAGTATAGTATTCTCTCAACGTTAACGGCTGTTAACGGCCACTGGCATACTTGCTGCCTAGTACTCCAGACTACTAGCCTCCTACCAACGGGCGCCGAACAGTGGATGATTTTCGGCCGCAAGTTTTATCGATACCTTGAACTTTTACTCCCAGGCCCATCACCGTGCAAGGTACCATGGTGACTAGTGAGATGTTGATACCGTGATTGGATTTAGGTGGAACCCGACAGCTACATCTATGAGATGACTGTGTTATGCCTTGGTCATGGTATCGCCTCATGAGCAATCAACTACACTCTTAGCCAGCGCAAACAAATCCGCGACCTCTTGCGCGAAAATATCGCGATGAATTGGCTAAATATTAACGATGGAGGTTCTTCCTGATCGGTGCCAATCAAGTTTCCATTTATGTGTCTGCTGAGCTTCCGACGTCACACCCCTCACCCAGGAGACACCTTCTCCTGCATCGATCTGCCCAACAACTTTGGCGACGGAGACAACGGATAAAATGCATGGCATAGTCAGGAATAATCTGCTGACCCATGTCCAGCCAGTCCCTGTGACCACTGCAGTACTGATTAATGATTCGTTACCCGCATCCCCAGGCACCCACTATAAAAACCCTGACTCGTCGTTTGATGAACGTCGAAACTCAGTTACACCTGCACCAACACCATTCGACACCGCCTTGGAGCTTTTCACCCGCAGGTTGTCCCCGCGTGAACCCTGCAGCGCCTAGTAGCCAGACATTGGCAACGAATTTCGGGCCACCCAGTGAGGTGTTCGTTTTGTTGACCTTACGTTACTTCTGGCCCTGCAAATTCCCAATGGTGCGTGCCATCTTGGCTCAATGGAGGCATCTATGAATTTCCTGGGAACAGAATGATCGGATTCAGTGTTCCCGCTACCGATCTTCAGGGCAATTCATGAGGTGAACAATCATGCATACCATTGATTTAGCATATGCTTCAAGAACCCAGAAGACATCCAATCTTTCAGCGGCAAGCACTATTAAACCCCTGGAGCTCAAGTTTCAATGCTGCTTAGTACGCCAAACTCATCAACCTGTTACGAGCAGTTCATCGGTGCTTAACCCCTTCGCCGACATGGCCTCTACATCGGTGATGGCTCTCGCTTGCTGTGAACTGACAACTCGTTGTTGTTTTTACTTATTCACGATGATGACTGTACCTTTTCTAGTGCGTAGTTTCACTGTTCAACCATAACTTCTGACGCAAACATTAATATTGCATCCACGATGGGTTTTCCGTTGTGATGGCGGAAGCAGCTTCAGAGGCAGCGTCGTAAGGGTGCCGAGTGGTTCTGGACATGAGCAAGCTCGGTCACCACCGCATCACAACATGGCGACGAACACCGCTGATGCGATACTGCCACGTCCAACACATGCATCCCAGATGAGTCGTGTCGACGTTCCAGGGGAGGGAAAGGAAGATGATGTTTTGACACAATGCTGCCACCGAAGACAGTGTTTACTGCAATGGATGCTCCAGTCTGACCTCTCGATGATCACTGAAGAATTCTTTACCACCATGCATTGAGACTGGTCGGCCGAAACACCCCATGATCATGGCAAGAACCTCAGCGCCAAGTTGAAGTGAAAACATTTGCCGATGCAAAAAGTTTTTAATCTGGTTGAGCTGGTTCCATCATGATAAGAACAAAGGACTCGTGAGCCAACGATCGAAGACAGATAATGTCTACCTGCTAAGCGCTGAGAGAATCACTCCGCAATAGTAGTGATTGGTTTCTATCTTTGTGGAAGGGTGTAGGAACCCACCTTACCGCACCAAATCCCAATCTGATCAGGTTCAGTGGATTCCTCGAGGTGATTCAAGTCTGGAGAAACGCGACTCGAAGATGAAGCTCGAGGCTCCGGATTGTCCGTTGCCTGAAGATGGGCTTCCACTTGCATTTCGGGCGGTGCTGATAGGTGGAATAAACGTGGGCTGAACTGCGTTTCGTTCACTGCCGAGACGTCTGAGCAATCGAGAAGATCTGAGAAATCACTGACGGGTCTGATTGCATCGTGTCAGGGGTACTATGACGCTCAGCCGAGGATGCGATATAAAAGGGGTAGCCAAGTCGAAGAAATCACCAGTTCCACCAAATAGTCAACCATGGCCCCCCCTGCAGCTACTCTGCCCAACATCGTCGACAACTCGCCCATTTACCCTGCAAAAAAGAATGCCGTCACTCTCGATAAGACATCATACGATGTTTGCGAAGACTATGAAGGAAACTATCGCTTCGCCCCCATTGAGGAGGCGCAAGTCTCAAGGGCTATGATCAAACGGTCAGATTTTCCAAGGCAGCTCCCGCAGAACAGTCAACTTACCTTTCTCATCTTCAGGTACTTCGAGATGATGTATGAACGAACCGTGTCAGATGTTGTTATCGTCGGTGCTGGAAGTGCTGGACTGTCTTGCGCCTACCACCTTGCGACAAGCCGACCAGACCTCAAGGTCACCATCTTGGAAGCTAATGTCGCCCCAGGCGGTGGAGCTTGGCTCGGCGGGCAACTTATGACACCAATGGTAAAAGTTAATCTTCTCTGCAAAGTCGCAAGAAATGTTGAATTTCGTGGCCTAGGTTGTGCGCAAGCCTGCAGACAGGTTTTTACGGGAACTTGGAGTTGCCTACGAAGATGAAGGGGCTTTCGTGGTCGTTAAACACGCAGCGCTGTTCACTTCTACGATTCTATCTCGTGTCCTGGCACTTCCCAACGTCGTGATGATGAACGCAACTGCAGTAGAGGACCTTATCATCCGCACCGACTTCCAGGGTCGCCAGCGCGTTTCAGGTGTTGTCACCAACTGGACGCTTGTCGCCCTTAACCATGATACACAGTCCTGCATGGACCCTAACACGATCACTGCTCCCGTTGTCATCTCTGCAACTGGGCACGATGGCCCGATGGGCGCGTTCTCTGCCAAACGATTGGTCAGCGCTGGTTTGTTGAAGGAGCTCGGTAATATGAGGGGCTTGGACATGAACCGTGCAGAGCCAGCCATTGTCAATGGTACTCGCGAGGTCACTCCTGGGCTGATCATGACAGGTGAGTGTATAATGTCTAGATCTGAACTTACACTGAGACTCGGTTGGCAGGTATGGAGCTGTCAGAGCACGATGGCTCAAACCGCATGGGTCCCACATTCGGAGCAATGATGGCGAGTGGTATTAAGGCTGCCAAAGAGGCGATTCGGGTCCTTGATTCTGCACAGATCGTCGAAGGAAAAATCGTCGGATGAATCTGAAAAGTGTGGTGTCTGCATTTGTACGACTCGCTGTATCTAGTTGAAAGTTAGTATGTACGAGCAATGTACGAGATTTGATTGACTAACAGTTATTACGTAATTGACCGGTTATTGCCCCTTTTGCGGTTGTCGACAAGTTAACTTGCGTACGCCGAGTCGTTCAACGCTAAACAAGTATGGGTCTTATGTTACCGTCCCCAGAGAGTCCAAGGGAGCTTGCTCGTGCTTTGATGGCCCGCAAAGATACCATTGAAGCAGAGATCGATACTCAGCTCTCCATACTCAAAGCCAACTCCTGCGATATGACGACCCCACTAGTTGACCCCGAGGGCTTTCCGCGCGCTGACTTGGATGTTTATGCCATCCGTTCAGCTCGTGCCCGCACCATCGCGTTGAGAAATGATCTCAAAGAAGTCATGAACGAGATCGGAAAGGTATTGGAACGGATTTATGATCCCTCACTTGTACCCCCGCCACCTGCTGAAACACCCTCGGGCTCGGACGCTCATGCGGAAGGACCCTTGCTACCTTTCGCAAAAGTGGATGGTGTTGCACCTGAAAGTCCCGCTGCAGAGGCTGTTCGTGGATCCCTCCTCCCGTTATGTTGTTTCGTTGATCAAGCGGCGTCACAGGGGCTACGCCGCGAAGATCTGATCATCAAGTTTGGTCATTTGATGAAGACATCGTTTTCAGCTTCGTCGCTGCAACCATTGGCAGAACTTGTCGGCAGTAACGAAAATGTCAAGCTGGTCATAATCATTTGATCCCTGATATTGACAAAAAATTGCAGCGTGAACTTCATGTACAGATCCTGCGCGACGGACAGGAATTGTCGCTACGGTTTACCCCCCGAAAGGGCTGGGGAGGTCGAGGGATGTTAGGGTGCGCACATCTTGCGTTCTCAGTGATCCTAGTCACTTACCCGAGTCCCTCGCCAGCTGCCATATCATGCCATATCATGATACTAAATCCTAGTCTTTTTTTTTTCTTTTTCGCGATGCTCAGGAAAAGAAACAGTAGCGTTGATTTGAATGTATGCGTACCACCATGGAAATGGCATATTGTCCTGGTTGTAATACACAACGGGTAAGAGGCCAGTGACAATGGCTACAGTTTGGGTCCATAAGTCAAGATGCTATTCATTTCACTGCGCCCCTTGCCGTGTGCAAGAACAGATCGCAGTTCCTTCAGAGATGATAACAACCCGCCCTCACAGACCCAGCGCGTAAATACCTCAGCGTCGACATCTCGCTCTGACGACATCGTGTTTTCTGACCATACAGCGTGCTCAAGAAGCATTGTAGCCGAGGCAGCGTAGCCGGTTAACATTAAAGCGGGACGAGGCACCAGAGACGAAATTTCCGTTGGTTTGCTGTATACCTCGTGGATCTGTTGGAAAGCGGCTCTGACGGCCTCCAACGGTGCCTCGAGTTTACGTTTGAGTTCTGGCGAGCAGGAGTCGATGATCTTCCTTCCCCACTACGTCGATCCAGATCATGCATCAGGTATTTGACGAGAAAGTGGGATGCGAACTTACTGTCGTGAACGCCACAAAAGTGGCTGGGTCTTTGGCACTACGCACGAGATCCAATGCGAGTATGGAAGTCGTGCCTTCCCAAATCTTTTCCACCAGAGCATCGCGGATAGATCTGTTCATAAGGTGAGTCCCATGCTGACTTGACCTATCGCAGTGCCTACCTCCCAATACCAACCTCCTCCATATAACCCATTCCTCCGAGGGTGGTCATTGCCTCCTCCATCATCGAAGAAGCCTTCTCTGCAGTGAATGCTTTGACCACTGCCGTCAGAATCCTTAGCAATAACTCGTCGTTCTTCTCTCCTACGTTCGCCTCCACCTTCCCCATGAATAAAATTGTGCCGAAGACGAGATGGGTGAGTGCACGATAAACGAGGCTGATAGATGCCAGTTGCGCTACATGTAGTGCATTGTCTTCAAGAAGTTGCGTCCCACCTGAGATTTTCCTGATCTTTGAGTAGGCAACTGCAATCTCGAGACACTTGCGCAAATGGCCTGTCCCAGAGATCGAACTATGAATGCGGGTAATGTAGAGAACAGGAAGAATGTTCTTGATACCGTGGTTGAGCGAGCCAAGGAGGTAGGCTGTCGTCGATTCCAAAGAAAGCTCGGCGGTAGGCACCATATGCGTGCCGATCTTGTTCTTCAGTCTGTGAGTGTATATCCCATTGCTGATTGGAGATGGCGTATGTGCTCCTGGCTGCAAGAAAAGCGGTAGGCGCAAAGGTACCAGGAATAGGGAGAGCGAACGCGATCCGTCTTTGACGTCCCCTGTACGAGCTATTGCGACGGATACATCGCTGTCAGTGGCACTTGAAAACCATTTGAACCCGTTCAGTTTGTATTCTGGCCACATTTCATCCCTGGAATGTTCAGTCGGGACAGCGATGGTTTCTGTGAGTGAAACATCTGAACCTCCTGGCCGCTAATGACGTCAAGTGAGACACGCAGAGAGTGACAGTGCGGAGGTGACTTACCTCGGTCATCCATTGTCCTGATGTAAAAGCAAAGGAAGGGTCACGACTGTCAAGTAATAAAAAGTCCCGCTCTGGTCCTTGACCGTTGTCCATACCTTATGAGACGAGGGAAAAGCACCCTCTTCATCTCCGGAGTTCCAACAAGCTCAAGGACTGCATAGAACATCTCGTCACTAGCGAGTCCAGAGTGGCAAACTGTGGTCTCACCCCTGGCACACCCGTCGGTCATGGATATTGGACACCCGACCTGGTCAATGGCCTGAGTTCTACTGGCTCCCAATGAGACTTGCTTGGCCTACCACATGAGAATCCCCAACAAGCATATGTAACTTCGCGAAGCCATAAATTCTGCTAAACTCTCCATACTTTCGCTCGTAAAAGATGCCAGGAATGCCTTCCTTGAAAAACACGGCTTTCAGGTCCTTCCATGAGTCACAAGTATCGAGCTGGTCAATCCGCTGGCCCCAATGATTGTACTGCGTCAGACGCGGACGAGTGACACCCTCACTGATAGCACGGACGGCTTGAAATACTGTAAGGAGCAGCGCAGTGACGATGGTTGAGAGCTTACTCGTGATGACGTCCGTTCCGAGGCGCTCAAGGTCAGGTACAATCTCAGCTGCGATACTGGTTACCCAGAATTCTCTTGTGTTAATCTCAAAACCTCAGTCATCGGAATTGTCGTGCTACCTTGAGGGTAAAATCCTCTTCAATAAGCTGGGCAGGACTGGGTCACTGAGGTACGCATTCCGTTCAGTAAAATGTGTCTATGCGTTGACGCCAGTGTTTGAGTCAGCATCACAGAGCCTTGCAATCCAGTAGACCCTTACCAACTGAAATCCGTTCTCTACTCGCATGATGACGGTCTCATGTAACGCCCAAAGCTTGACCTGAGCTGGGAGTGCTGGTTATGCTCTCACCCTCGGCCTGGAGACATTCTCGAGTTTCGAATTTATTAATCACATGTTTGACTGGGGAATGGTTTCACAGTCCACCTTTCCCATCGCCTTCATGTCTCCAACTATATATATCATATACCTCTTCACTTCCTCCCAGTTAATGCTTATAATCGCAGCTGGGAATGCAAGTAGCATCATCTTTGTGAAGTCGTGTGGTCATTATGGTATCTCCGCAGTACTATAGAAAAACAAGCCAGAGGCATACGGAAATCGGGACGTGAGGTTAGCGTGCAGATACACTTCCATGTTTCTGAAGAGTGAATGATCGAGTAATCGAGAATCGAATCAAGGGGTCACTCTACCCCGAAGCCTTCTGTCTCCCTGTACCGGTTATTATAAGATTAGTTCACGATTACGGGAGACGACGGAAATCGACGCACTCAATGGCATATGTGAGTTTCCTTTCAAGACTTTCGTAATCTTCGTAGGGGGGAAGTTCAATCCTGTTGAAGCATGTGTGGCTCCGGGGTAGCTGCGACGGATCGCCAGATTTGTCAATGGTGAACCTCCTGGGTCCATCAGAGCCTTGAAGGTCCTTGAAACCGTTGACAGGAACTCTCGAAGTGCCAGTCGCGAACTGCAGTAAACGTGCCTTGCGCTCAGATGGCCAGCTCCGAATGCACTGCCAGAACCACTCGATAACCTGGTCCGTCTTCTCGTAACCACGGTAGTCCGTGTACGAGATCCAGTCATCACTTGTTCACCAAGGTTAGTTACCGGAGAAATAACTGCAACATCGAACGGAGGGACATACGTATCGATCTCGGACATCCCGCCGATCAGTAACTCCAATTCCCGTTCGTCAAATACCTCGATCAATTCTGAGGGAATAAGTTCCTTGAATCCTTCCATGAATGCGGTCGATTGTTCCCGTATCCTGGTCCTAGTACGGTATTCAATGACAGCTTCGACATATTCCTTCTTGTTCTCCTCGGTGACGGGGACGTTGGCTCCAGCTGGCCGAAGCTCGACTTCGACAATCTCGCCAAAGCGGTCCTCGGTAACCGTGAAGGTCTCGTCAAGAATGTCGGTAATATCATTCTTCCTATAATCCAGGTGCTTGTAAGTAGCATACCCATCAGAATGACGACGGAGACTTACAACATCCATACCAGGCTACGATGTAGATCTGCATCGACGGCCTCCAGATCAGAAAAGGCGGGTTTCTTCCCTATAATCATCTTGTAGAAGCTCGGTACAAAGTAGGCATCCAAAAACCGTCGATGAAATATTCCCAAGCCCACGATCCTACCAATGAACTTGAAGTAGGTCAAGTGCTCAGGGTTGATCCCTGACATCCAGTTGATCTGCAGAGTGTAGTTGTCGTGTGCGGAGTACTGGAAAAGCCCATATGACGGATCGAAGATTTCATGAGAAATCAGGAAGAACCATTCCCTGATGTGGGAGGTTAGTGGCCAGGTGAACTAGGAAGTGTTACTTGTCATACCTGGACACTCCTCCGTAGTCCAAGCCGTCTTCGCCCTCAAATCTTATGACCAACCTCTTCTTCATGTCATCGCCCCGCATCCTCATCGCCGCCGCAAAACTATCTTCCAAAACCCTGCTTCGCCGCAGCTTGAGCTCACATTTGCCCTCCTTCATTCTCATTGAAGGCTGGCTGCGGAAATATATCACCTTGCGTCGATAGTCGCGCTTATATTGAGGGGCACTCGCATCCAAATTCGTCGGCAAGCGCGGATCATCCCACGTCGTTGTTCGAGTATTGTGGTCTACGAAGTAGACTCGGCCTGTCGACGTAAGACGCATTTCCCATCCTGAAGGGAGTTGCCCAAGATTGGAGTTGGCTGCAACCGAGGTTGACGCCGCTGCGAGGGTGATTTGGGTTGATCGCGGATCGTTCCATGTTGTCGATCTTGTGCGATGGTCCACAAAGTATGGGCGGCCTTCGGGGGTGCGACGTTCCTCCCATCCTTGCGGTAACGGAACATCAGCATAGACACCACTCGAAGTGGCAGGCTGCAATGACTGGGAAGGTGATTGATCCGGTGACTGCGGAGGCTGCGGTGCTGCCTCTGATGGGGGAGCTGGAGGGTGCCACGTGGTAGAACGTGTATTGTGATCAACATAATATGACCTGCCAGTATCATCGATGCGACGTTCCCAACCATGCGGCAAAGGGCCCTCTTCATCCTCACGAATAGATGCCGGGTTTTGGCCCCCATCAGTGGTTGACGTTCCTCGCCCGCTGGGAGTGCCAGCTTGAGGATTGGGTGGCGGTATCTGTGTAACAGGAGATGTACTAGCATCTC
Organism: Paxillus ammoniavirescens; assembly: GCA_014904835.1. Classification (NCBI taxonomy): domain Eukaryota; kingdom Fungi; phylum Basidiomycota; class Agaricomycetes; order Boletales; family Paxillaceae; genus Paxillus; species Paxillus ammoniavirescens. The sequence goes on from MU120912.1 coordinate 239,209, forward strand.
CAGAAGTGCGAGGTCGAGTGGACGTTGAACCAATGCTTAGCCGGCCTTGAAGGGAAAAGGAAGACATTGGTGTAAGGAGAGAGCCTTGGGGTTCTGATGGAAGAGAGGGTGTGCTCCTACGTGCGCGCAAGCTTAAGGGCGACGCTTCTGAAAGCTGCGGTGGAGGAAGAGAACCGAGGGTCTGTTCTCTACCGTTCTGACGTGATCCGCCGGTGTGCGGAAGAGAGAACGAGAGGAGGAGCTTGCCGTACACTGGAGCACCGTTGGACGACTGAGTCAGGTCGTAGCTGATGAGTCCTAGAAGCATTGATCATTAGAATGGAAACAGAGATAGAGATGGATGGGGAAAGAGGTACTGTGGCCGTTTTCTGAATAGTCGAGAGCTTGCTCTCCCCCTAACTTGACGAGGCCGAGAAAACCTTGATCTCTCTTCCTGAATCTTTTCTGGTCAAATATCTGGATCGTGACGGTGGATGAGCGTCGAATAGTGCTATATGTTCAAGTAGTGAGTAATCGCGGTAACAGCTGGCTTGGAAGGGTAATAAAAGCCCACATATCAAAATGCTGATTCCACGCTGGACTGAGAGTGCGCTTGGTTGCGTTGGTAGTGTATGTCTGATTGGTGTCGACAGAGACGACAGCAAAAGGGTCTGGCAGACTGAAAACTTCACGCTTGACGAGGGAATTGGCAGCGAGGACTGTGCATGATGGAGGATTGAGGTCTCACAGCATGAACGATCTGGATCGGCACCTACCTGTGATTCGGACAACGGTGGCTGGTTCCACGGTAGACATCTGCAGGACTGTCTATGAAAGACGCGGAGCGTTGCAACGAAGGAAGGTGGTGAACGAGTAAGAGACCCGGAGAGGGAAGAGGGGGGTGGGGTGGAAAAAAGAGGGCAGCCTGGAGTATTGGGATGGATTGAATAGCGCAGACTATTCTTGGACCAGCGCTAAGAGTTTATTCCCGCAAGCTAAATCAGCAAGTTATGGAAGAAGATAGGATGGGTAGTGCACGCCGATTGCAAGGCAGTCGCACGGTGTAACGACGAGGTGAGGATGAAAAGGTCGGTTTTCTCAGACTAGGAACAGGAGGAGGTCGGGCAGTTGTCGTTGCCGAGTCACAGCGGGCAAGCGCGGCGGGGGATCCACAAAAGACTAAGACTAGGACGGGGATATGGACAAAAAGTCGATGCTGGTACCCGCCAGTTAGTATGACGACCGCAGTAGCAATACTTAGCGTGACTTGGTACTAGAGTAGGAATTCCCTTACATAACTGGGAGGAATCTACGACAAAAGCCCCGATACCTGTCCAATTCCTCAGGCTGTTCTACATAATTATTACTGGACGTCGGTCAGTACTACTAGTACTTTCGTGAGTGCGCCTTCTTCGGGTTGGTTGTCTTATCATTTGACATCGTCCGACATTGCAGGCCCCAAGCAATTAGTCACTATCAGTTTGGGCGCTAGTAGGCTCGCTCCTTGCTGAGTCGGTTCAACATGCTTCGAGTCAGTTCGTGACAAGTATGTAGCAGCCGCATCTACACGGCGTCCATCAGACTTGGTCGCAGGTAGTTACTTACTACATTAAGCTCATCGTCAACTGTGCCGATCTTCCAGTGTATGGCACGTCTGTGGTTCCCGACTACTCCAGGCTCTTCGGAAAGCACTGGGATGGCTCCAGTTTATCTCGACACTGACCGATCGCCATTTTCACCGTCGTATCTGGACCCTGGTGCTACGAGGCCTGGGGGCTTGCATCGGTCTACTCGTGGGGTACGCAGAATTTGCCAGGAAATGCGAACAGAGCAGCGCAGATTCTGGACTTGCATTGCCAGTGGAGGATATTTTTCGCACCGCTGGCAGGGGCAAGTCGAGACCTGCTAATCCCTCCGTACACTCACCAACTTCCGTATGTACTTTGGAGGATCCTGCTCCAGGTGACTCCACCAGTCAGAATGCCAGTGTCCTTGTACTTACCCGTGCCTTTATGGGAGGTCAGCCATCAACCAGGCTGCTCGGATTTTTCGAGCACGGTGCCGTTACGACCACCGAGCTCGCAAACTAGTTTTCCAGGGCGGATGTCCGTGCAGCAAGCAGAGCAAGCTCAGCCTAAGGGATAGCTCACGAATCCCAAGCGTATAATACCTGACCAAATGCAACGATACAGCAAAAAGATCAACGTGTACGTCGTCTGACTTTGCTAGCTACCTGCTGGTGTTCAAATAGCTATCATCAGACCTAAATCCTGTTGTACCTCGGAAATACCGAAGGGCAAATTGGACTATGCTGAGTACGACCTTGTATACCCATGCTGGTTTCTGGCTCGCCTCTCAAACTCAGACCCGACACCGCGGGGTGCACCCGGGGCGCTCTACTTCCACAGATGTATCCTGGGCACGCAATGGGTACGTATTGTACCACTCACTCAAACTAAACTCGAAATAATGGCATACTTTCATAGCGCATATTCACCGATACTGACTGAAGCGTCCATCAGCGTCTCAGAGAAGTGGACAACTTTGTGCAATCCCTTTTCAACGAAGCTGCGAAGAGATTCCAATCGGCCCTCACACACCGCTAGTACCTGAGTTGAAACACGATGATATACCACCTCAGAAGAAGCAGACGTGCTCGTATTATTTTGTTGATCACGACCAAAGATCAATATTCTGGGTCCACAGTGTCCAGCTAACTGAAGGTTTGTCACAACATCAAGGACGTGAAAAGCGAGGGACATCTCAGTGAGTTGCTGAGGCTTTACTTGGGTGGTGTACTGAGGTGATCGTTCAGGATATGCTATTCGGGCACATTGTTGTTTCGCCGTATTGTAGGGGGGGGGGCTCCATGTAACACGGTGCCAACTGATTTCTCCACGGCAGCAATCAGCTTGTCAGCAGCAAGATGACGCAACGTTGAACGTGAATCATTGCGAGTTGTATCCTCACGACCAGCAAGTTAAAGAAGGATTCTTCGTTGAATCAAACCAAATCCTCCTGCAAGCAAATGTTGGTGGGTACAATTTGACAGTGTCTGGAACATATTTTCAATGGCATTGAGACCAGACTCTATTCTTTCTGATGCCTTGCACTCTTTGGAGCCCGGTTGCTCACCTTAGAGGTGTTCGAAGTATATGGGTCGACAACACAATCAACGAATCGCGCTGGAAAAGGTACATCTCCCGGCTGAGCAACGAATGGAGTGGTTTCACTATATACGCATGTGGGCCATGATTGATGGTTATGCGTGTCCACTAACTCTTGGCAGTCCACCGTTATGTCAGCCGTCGATATAAGCTTTCTAGCCAACCTAGGGTTGATGCTGCCAATGTCTATTCGCATTCTGGAGCACACTCGCGATCTATACATCGGTTATCACTTCGACCTGCGCGCTCATAATTTCCGTACTCCTCGTGGGTCAAATTCGTAGGCATGAGGTGGAAACCGTGGAAGGAGGCGTATGTTCTTGGTTCCCATCCCCAGAGACCTTACCCAAAGAATTTCGGCAGGCTCCTTACATGCCATGCGTGACAGGCTCTGTGTTCGGAACGGAGGGACTTGCAGTCATGTTCAGTCTTCCCTATGCACTTCTCATGTGGGGGTTAGTTTACTGGTCTCGACACGTCAAGCAGATCTATTCATTAGTGCTTGACCCAATAGCACCAACCTGGATTGTTGTCCTTTGGTTGACCTCGTGGCCTCTGTGGTGGGGAAGCTTAGCCAATGTGCTCAAAATGCCTTCCAGGGAATGATTCTGAACATGTCCAAGCCGGTAGTAATACATCATTTTTCTAGCTCTTCATTTCCGTTGGTATCCAATGCATTTGCTATGTAGTGCCAGTATATAAATTTCATTAGGGGTTGTCTTACCTCGTATAGAAACTTCAGGTCTGAGGAAACGGAGTTGGCAGTGGGCACAAACACTCCCTATGCCCTGGGCTAGCCGCTAAATGTCATATATATTGTGCGGCCAGTGCGCAAACCACCGCTCCAAGGTTGATTGAAGAAACTCAAGTATCCCAAAACCTACCTCCGTTTTCGCTCCCGTCATAGCATGGAAAAGACCAATGACATCCGAGAAACTACCACCATTACGTTCGAGTGGGTTCTGCGAGGACTCAAGAACTTGTTCGATGGAAGGTAATTGCCACTAATTGGGTGCGCTCGTCGAACCAGCGGCATTACTTATAGAGCAACCTGAGCAGCAAAGGCGACTCCAAGTCAAGAGTGACCAAGTCGGTCAGGTTCGGTGGGGGGCGATGGCAGGTGACTCGTTTACTTGGGACACATGTTCTATTAGGCACTGACCAGAACATCACCTTTTCAGATCCTGTTTTACGCAAACTCGGGAGTAGAAGGCGGGGGTTTCGTCAGTTTATACCTCTCTTGTGAGGTACGCGGACTTGTCCCACTTTACGCTGCGCCTACACTGACGTATTTTTAGCCAACGGCTGAAGAGAAAGACAATGCCATTGATGGAAAGTATGCGTCGTACCTCTGTTCTCCCTATGCTCAACTGATGGTACCCACCGCCAAGATGGGTCAGGGAAGGACTGTTCAAGTTTAGCTTCGAGCTACGAAGGTCAGCGGCGCACCGTCCTTTGACATCAACCATGACTGACAAGTAGATTTCTTGTCGCACCAACCAGCTTAGGGAAGACGTTATCTTTCAATAACAAGGAGGCACTCAATCATTCATTTTCTTCCAAGGTTTGAAGACTTCACGTACGTGGTGGGGAAATAGCTGACATGCACTCCACAGACCGCAAACTGGGGATGGTAGGATGACTAGGAGGCTCGAGCTCACTGAGTCTGATGACATTTTTTTGCAGGGCCCAGTTTGCTAGGCGGGACTATGTCTATTATCACTCCGTTCCAGTCAAAGAAGCGGACGCCTTCCTGATCATCTGCACCATCACTTCCTCTCCACAACCCCCAATTCAACCTCCAACTGCCCCCGCACAGCTTGTTCCAAAGGACTTTCTCGAGCGCGTTGGCACACTCCTCGATGACCCTCTCTACTCCGACGTAGAGTTTGTGCTGCCGAGAAGAAGCAGACCCGGGGAGAAACGGACAATTTACGCCAACAGGAAAATCCTTGAGCGTGCGGACTACTTTCAAACAAGTACAATTTCTGCCTCACCAACAGTGCGAGGCACATACTCAAAAAAACGTTCTTAGTGTTCAGTTCTGGCTTTGCGGAGGCCTCTGCAGACACTACGAGTCACCTCCAGCCAGATACCGACGAAGCAGATGCTGCATCAGATTCCACCTGCTTATTCCGCCAATTTGAAGACTCAGACGATGAAGAGGACGATCTTATGCAAGGTATCGCTGATGAACCCAGCTTCGACGGCTCGATTGAGTTTGAGCCTCCGGAAGCCAGTAGTCCTCCAACCACGGGTAGTACGTCTCAGGTAGAAGGGAGCACCGTCGAACATCTTGGAAGAACAGCAAACACAGAAAGCAATGAAGGACCTGCGATCATTGTCGAGGTGGAAGAACACCGCAACGTCAGGCCGAAACACTCACATCCGTCTTCCCCGAGAAGCAAGGACGTTTCCCTCATGGCGGATCCTGACTGCACTCGTCTTCCCGTTCTACCGATGAAGCCAATCGTCCCAGGACCCAAGAAAATGCGCGTTGTGATAGGGGACGTTGCATATGCGACGTACATAGCGGTTCTTTACTATGTGAGACACCCACTTTTTGGTTTCTAGGCCCCTCCCCATCGACCGCCACAGATATATACAGATGTCATTGTTTTTGCCCCGCTTTCGTCTTCTTTTACCGCCATCGCATCACCGAGACGATCCGCGACGACGGCAGCTATGGCAACGCCTTCGGACAGCCAGTCAAATTCACTTGACGGCCACAAAGTGCCCGTGCCCGCTGATAATCCCACGTCCAGAGGGGAGTGGGTTAAGAAATGGCAACAAGGTCGATCGGGACGGCCGGCACCCTGTTCCGCGAAAGCTGTGTATCGTTTGGCCGACAGTAAGTTTATTATTCGCTCATTTCGTGCAGGGTATAGCTAAGTTGGTAGAGCTCGGTCTCCTGGAACTCAAAGAGAGGGCGTACCAGGTTGAGGACGCTACCCATCATCATTTATCATGCGCTGACCACTCTTCTCAGCACATACTAAAATCCCTCACTGTGGAGAATATCCCATACGAGGTGTTTTCACCTTTCTCAGCAACTTTCGCTGATGTGAGGAAGGTGCAAGTAAATTATTTCCTTGAGCACTGGAGTGAGATCCGAGCATCCGAGGGGATGCGCAACGTGTGGCAGCAAATACGCAATGGAAGGCACCCTGGATTCGAGGAAGGTCCGTACCCAATGGCAGTCTTCATGCAGGTGTGCTTACAAGGACCAACCAGTGTGGCCTGTCATTGCACAACACCTGGAGTTCACCCCACGTCCTGAGGCTTTGGCAGATGCGGAGGCACCAGAGACCTAGACACGATCATGTACCATAGTTATCAGGGGAATCATCTACCGTAATAGACGACGTGGGCCTCGTTCTGTGATTTTTGTTCGGGCGCGCACTTCCGTTCCTTCCAAGTTACTAGGGTAAAAATGCCAGCTAACACGAATTCCGAACCCATTTTCGGCTACTTAAATCCGGACACGACGGGTTGCCATTAATCATTCCCTGACCCTGACAATGGACCAAGTGAGGATGACCCAGCACGTTCGAAAGTACATGCACAAATGGATCGAGTTCAAGTCCGCTTGTAAATTGGAATTATTCAACGCTTGTGAGACTGCCATAGTCGGTTTCTTCCGTTCCGGAGACGCTGACAGCGTCAGATATCTCGCTACCGTCACCTTCTTGTTCGTGCTCTCTTTTCAGCGTAACCTTGGCTGTACCGAGCTGTTGCAGCCCAGGGGTAAGTGAATATAGACCTGAGGTGACTCCTGTTCCTTGACGTGTGTAGATCCTTTGAGTGTGCGAACGCAATCATGACTGGGGTGACGAATCACCGTTCAGGGAAGAGCCGAATGAGCGGCTAGCAGTGGGTGTTTGAGACGAAGGCCCTGGCGTTTGGGCCGAACGTCTTGGCGTTCCCGGGCGTGAAGTAGAGTTAGAGTGACGCCGAAGGCTGTTGTCAGCGGCCCGGCGAGCTTCGTTGGCTCGAGTAGGACGAGGATGCTCCATCGCCAGAGCTTGGTAACGGGAAAATTGATTCCGATCAGCCGCCGACTCAGATCCAGAGACTGTCGAATCTTGTGAGACATCAGCCGGAACAAAGAGCTGCTGATCTTCGAGGTCGCCATGTCCCTGTAACCCAGTGAGGGCATTGCGGTCTATCGGCTGGGACGGGATACGATGGAGATATCCGAACCTAAATAAATTTACATTATTTCCCGCAATGCATAGATAACAAATGAGACAAACCCGAAAACACATCCAAGAAGTCCTTCCCCACCCCAGTCACGATTCGGGACAAGGACCACCTCTCTAAGATTACTAAAACACCATGAGGGTTCCACTGGTAATCGAGATTCGGAAAGCATACTCAAAATCATAGGAGTAAACATAGACGCGCAAAGGCCGATTTACGTGCTGCAATAGTACAATGGTTAGAGTGAAGCTGCAAGGCCAGTGGAAACAGCATACAGCTTCTACCACGTCATAGAAATCATTCTCGGCGGTAAGAACACCGCCGAACCAGCCAATTATCCAGTCACCATATGGAACAAGGCCAGCGCTTTCTGCAGGGCTTCCTTCCATAACTTCGAGTACATGCCACACATTGTCCGCTGCGGACTCGAACTCACACATACGCATGTGGAGACCAAGCAGGGATGGTTGCGAGGGGACAACGGAATTTTCCTGTGGAAGGTCAAATTTCCAAGCACGAGATGGAACGATAGGAACCACTGTCGGAAAAGTGCATTATGGATTTATTCATTACGAGCCAATTTGATGGAACTGACACACCTCTTGTTTCTCGAGTCTTGCTGCTCCAGACAAGGAGGTTGAGGACCTGCTCTTCGTTGTCTTCGACTATTCGTTCTAGTTCAGTTGCATCCAGTTCATTTGATCCAGAAAAGGAGTCCACGTCGTTATAGCCGACGATAAAATCGAAGAAAGGTTCAATCGATGTCTGCGAAGCCGGAGAGGAAGGAGTAACCAGCAAGACATGGAGAGCACGAGATGTCTGGGCTTGTGGGTTTGTCGACTGACCAGCACCCATAGCAAAATAAAGAGAGAGACTACGACTTGGTTTACGTCTGCGGCACACTCCCACTGGTCTCGCAGAATTATGTACGGTAGTACCATCCAAAACGCGTCGTCCGAATAAGGCAGCTCTCCCCATCATTAGTTATTTGTGTTTGTTTGTGGTAGTCCTTGCATTCGTCCAAATTTTCATCCATTTGCGTTCCAAGACAGCAGGTCGCGTTCATTCAGGGCGTCGAGATTCCCTGTCACGAACCGACTACCCATGCGGCATGTGGTGAGCAGATTCTTGACATACATGACAATGGGAATTGACTACATTTTCGCCCTCAGCTAACATATGTTACTTTGTCGCCGTATCCTCCGAGTACGCACTCCGAATCTTATTCAAACCCAACGACTCGTCTGGCGCCATGTCCATGACGGAACATTTATCAACCTCAATCCAAGAGATGCCAGCATCTCTGTACCTGAGAGCTTATCGAAAGTTGCGGTACAGCCGTCCATCCCGTTACCCGATGATCACCCTCCGGATTCCAGAGCGGCTTTATTGGAGAGAGTCTTGCGCGTCTCTCGATACTCAGTGCCGAAAACGACAAAGGCTTCTAAGCTCGTGGGGAAAGCGGACCTGGCCGACAAAGCCAAGTACGAGCCTTTCGAGGCCTACAAAGAACTACGCTCCCAAGACCCGACGTTCACAGCTTCTCTACCAACGGAGGTTCTCCGTCGTCTCGCGGAGGGAGCTGTCAAGTATGGATCTCAGGACATCGTGGATAGTCTTACAACAGACGTACTGGACGTCAAGCTACTCAACGAAGAACAGCGCGCTACGGTAGCTACCTCACTCTTGTGCATCCCTCCCCGCCATCCTGGTCTGCTAGACAAACAGACCATGCTATCCCTACTCATAATCATCGAACGTCAACAACAACTCTCTGTCTTGCCTGCGCCGGCTGCCTTCTACATCATGAAACGCCTCATGGACGACACTCTCCCAGACGCCCACGACGAATCTCTGATGAATTTCGTCCTACCCTCTCTACTGAAACACCTAGGGTCAATACATGTGCCAAAAGGAACAAAAGCCATGTCATATCAACCTCCAGAAGCAATCCCCGCTGCATATGGATTAGTCGACAAGCTCGTAACTTTGCAACGACATCGGGATGCCATTGAACTCCTTCAGAGCCTCACTGAGAGTGGCCATATACCTGCAGAAGCTTTTCACCAAGTCGAAGTCTCATCTCCCCTCGTACAAGATTTCGCAGTGATCGTTAGATCTACACTCGCCCGGGGATGCTTACACTGGGGGTGGCACCATCGCGGCGTGGGGTTTATTGCTTCAATCATGAAGTCGCGAAATGATGTAAAGCAAGACCTTGGACCTCTCGCACTTGAATTACTGCATTCCTCTCTCGAGACATGTTCCCCTGCACAGTTACAGGCCTGTGCTTGGCTCATGTGTCAGTTCACGGACCCTCGTCATCATATTATTATTCCCGACCGAACTACCCGTCTCTTTTATCACCGAGCTTTTCGTGTGGGAGACGATGAATCCGCACAAGTATTCTATGGTCACACTCAGTCTCGTCGAGTCAGAGCCGCTGCCGATTACCCACCCCCCAGTGGTCCATCCTTAACGTGGTTAATGACGGGTCTAGTCGACCAAAAGCATAGTGTCCATCTTGCGCGTTGTTTAGCTAAACAAGTCGTCAACCGTTCGGAGCCCATACCCCGTCATGATCGCGCTCGTTTCATTGCTCTGACGGCAAGCCAAGGTTTCGCGACCGAAGCGCGGGAGCTTTGGGAGAGATACTCTGTGGGCAATGCTCGAGCTCACATCGTTGGGAACGCAGCTACCATGATCCGGGTGGTCAGCATGTTCGCCCAGCGCGATTTGCGGACGCGTGCGAAGCTGGAAATGTTGAATTCTCTTCGAGACGAAGGACTTGTCGACGAAACGGAGTGCCAGGAGTGCGAGCAGAAACAAGTCGACTACTCGCAGTTCGCTCACCGGGTGCTCCATGCTTTCCATGATTCGATACTGCCCATAGAGAAGGCTGATCATTTTGCCCTGAGTGCCCTTGCGCGTGGTTACTTCATGCTTGGCCATATATCCGAGGGACTGCAACCCTTCAGGATTTTGATTCGCCGCAGGGAAATACCAGACACACATGATATCAACGTCGCGCTTTCTGCCTTGGCACAGCACTCTCCGAGGGCCGCGTCTCGTATGGTCGATCGTATGGTCGATCAAGGGCTGCGACCGGATGCCGTCACGTTCGGGACAGTGCTGCATCAGGCGATCGTTCATGGCGACCTTGAGCTCGTCACTGAAGTCCTTGATCGCGCACGTGAACTCGGACTGGATGAACTTTCCTCGAAGACGACAGCAGCCTTGATTCGGACTAGCGTTACGATAGGAGATGAGACAAATGAGGATACACTGGAGGCCAATGTCCAGCGTGCCTGGGACATGATTCAATCTACGCCTGAGTCGAGCGTTGTGCACACGCCCAACATTGGCAAGCGCTGTATTCTCGCCTCGCTGCACCTAGATGACCCTGTGATGGGGTTTAATTTTTGGGAGCGTCTGGTTTGGGGGAAGACAGAGTGGGAAGACAGGGAACAAACATTTCAGCGACGCCTCATCAGCAATATGATCCGAAGACATTGTCAAGCTGGAAGACTCGATCGGGAACGTGGTCGAGTAATGCTGTCGAAACTCGGAGATAGGGGAGGAGGGGTATAGAGTGTACTCATTTGATACAGAATTACACCAGTATAATTATCGGGGTTGGCGGCACGGTGTGTGAGAGACAGCGAACCAGCCCTGACCGGCCTGACCTGGGACTGGGCAGAGAACAGCTCATGATTAATATTTTGTGAATGGTAGTCAAGCAATATTTGCATTAAATGTAATTAATTCAAGTATTTGATTCCAAGATTGCCACGTGTCACGGGTTGGAGCAACTGTAAGCATCCAACTTGTATAGCTAGATCATCGAGAGAGCTGTACTAGTAGTCATGATCTTAGGAACTGGCTCGACTTTGAAAGACCTGGTGGAAGACGGTGTGAAGGGAACGTACGAGTTGCGTTCTTGTTGGCGATCTCCGAATCTGGTCACGGTAACCGGTGTGGGGTAAAGCCGCGGTGCCCTTTGACCGAGCTCTCGTACGCGTGATCTGTCATATGTTCTTGTCATTGCGGGCCAAGATATTATGATCAGCATTGCTCTGATCTCAGACAAACCGTTTTTTTTCTGATTTCAGTCCTAATTAGCTATTCCGAAGCATCTTGAAGCAACGCCTTTCATTCAAATATTTCAGTAGCCTGAACTAATTCGAATCAAACGCCACCAGGTCTTCAAATTCATCTCTCGCTTTTACTCGTGCGCATTCGTTCCCTGTCGCGTACGTCGTCGTTCTGTCTCCCTCTTCCCCGCTGCCTTTGCATCGTCTTCAAATCCTGTCTTGAAGCATCGTTACTATGCCTGCCGCGAGAGCAGAACAGGAGGCTAATTCTGGCTCCCCCACTTCGGATGATGCCAATTCGAAGGAATATGGCACCGAAAACAGCAGGAGTAAGAGAAAGTACGTTGTTGACTAGGACTGACGTTTCTCCATCCATTTCTTCATCCCACATCCCTCACCCCTCTCCCCCTTCCATCGCGTCAAGCTGCAGGTCTTCCTTTTCAATCACCTCCTTCACCTGTCATGCTGATTCCCCTTCTTTCCTTCATACGACCTGACGCTGATGCTTCTCCCCGTTTTCGTGCAACAGGCGTCAATCTCAGAGTGCGTCTTCCATTATACTGGCCAGAAACCTCCATCGACTGACATCCCATACCAGGCTGTGATGCGTGTAGAGCTCGCAAAGTTCGATGTGCCAGAGAAAACCCTGAAGATTCCAAGCAGTCCTGCAAGCACTGCATAGCACTCGGTATTCCATGCACCTACGCCTACCAACCCAAGAAAAGGGGTCCTCCTAATTTGTGCGCACGTTTACATCGCGAGCGATCTATTATTTAATGACTCTGCTACTTAGGTACTTGCGTCGTCTACAAGAGGCGGCAGCGGCAGCGGCAGTTGCCCAAGGCGAAACCCATGACCCTACCGTCCTCGAAATATCCGTGTCACCAATCTCTGCCCATCAAGCTATCGCCAGTCCATCGGTCTCTCCTCCACTCCCAAAACAAGGGCAGTCTTCGTATCTTGAGCCTTTACTCACCCCGATTCAAACCGCCACCCAAAGCTTACCCCCCTCCCGCTATCCTATCGTCGCCGATACCTTCCACAAGCAGTATTCTCCCGTTAATTCGGTCCCACAAAACTCCTTCAATGGATTGCGCGAGGCGAATGGAAACACGGTGCACCCGAAAAAGACCGAAGATACTAAGCCATATTCGTCATCAGAATCTTACAGCTCGTTGTCTACTTACAACTGGCCTCACCAACACCATCAGCCGTTGTCCGTTCTTCCCCCAACAGCTATTCCACCTCTTTCGTACTACTATCGGGCGCACCGGTTGGAAGATGTTGCGCCCCGGGAAACCATATTTCTGATCATCGCGCTATTCTTCGATTTTGTTTATCCCCTGACACCCTGTGTTCATAAGCCATCTTTTATGGCTGACTTACAGTCGCACCGAGAAGAACGAGATCCGTTATTCTTTGCCCTCGTTATGTCAACAGTCGCGTCCACCCTCGTACAAGTGCCTAGCTCCTATCTTCCCATGGGACGCTCCGTCGTGCGGAAGCTTGCTCAAACGTGCTGTGAAGCCAGCCGGCACATTACAATCGCTTCATACGACCCTCCTACGTCCATGCACGTCGTTACCCGTTATTTGTAAGATCTGAATCATGTCGTGGTGATGCCATCTCAATTTTGCACAGTGACTGTGTCTACCACTTTTGTGAAGGACACGATGCCACACAACACGCAGCCTTCGGTGAGGCCGCCCATATCGCCATCACATTACGTATGCACGAAGAGGCGTCTTACGAAGGCTTGGACCCCATTGAATCTGAGGTCCGCCGCAGAACTTTTTGGCTGCTCTTTGGTGGTATGCATCGCTTCAGTCATTTCTAGCATAGAATTGACCGTTACATTATTTTGATCTGCAGCCGACAAATCCATGTCAATTCTTTTAGGACGACCCATCTGTCTTCGTGATGAAGACTGTACAGTTCATTTCCCGAAAGAATTGGACGATGGATAGTGTGTGCTTCATGTCCAAAACCGAAGATTTGCCACGCTTACCCGGCGTTTGGTTTTCCCTCACTGCTGTCCCATCTAGCATTACACCCAGTGCATATCTGCCTCAACCACATGGCAGAACGGCGATCGTATCAGGACTTAATTACACCTCCAGAATATTTGCGTTGCTCGGTGAGATACTCGTTCGCATCAGAGTGGACAAGCGATCTCCACCCCAGGGGCAATTCGCCACGGCGCGGCTCGAGGAGGTCCAATCGTTGCATTCGCGTATCTTAGGAGCTCTTGCACATGCACCGGAGCCACTGCGTCTGAAACAGACTCACCAGCTTGACCGTCTTCCGGCTGAGTACGGCGGCACTGGCTTTAGACAGGCGACTTTTGCGGAGGTCAAAGATTTCTTTGATAACCCTAAAGCATCTCGCGAAAATGCCCTGAACCCGTTCCTGGTCATGCAAGCGAACCTTTACGTGACGCAGGTGAGACTGAATTCAGCCCCCGAAGTTTAGCTGCGTTGACCATCGGCGCCCTAGCAACTTGTCCGTTTTGTTATCGAGCAATATCGCGATGAACTTGTCACCTCACTGCAAGGGTGTATTGACGATAATCGGGTTGCCGAAGATCGAGAAGCCGTTGCAAGCGATCTTCTCAACATTCTTCATAGGTTAGCAGTCCGTCTTACTTGCGTCATAGGATTCTACGATGCTGAATACCGCTGCAGTATACCAATTCAGTCAATCGCGACTAACGGACCCTCACTGGTGAGCAATCGCGACTTTACCATTCACGAGACTCATCGGCACCCCTCTCCAGGTCCATAAAGTGCGATTTGTGGCATCTACTTTACTGGATACAGTACGCAAGGCAGATTCTGCCCCTGCGTCTGCTGCGCGGGCGCATGCATTTCTATGTAAGATGAACCGCTACCCGCAACTACGGCACGCTGACACGCTTGCCGCATTAGGGGACTTCCTTTCGATTCTATCAGAAATCGAACGAAATTATCTGTGAGTTTGGCCCCACCAAGATTCCATCTTCAAGTGGAGCTCATCGCCTTACACGTAGTCTTGATGATGACCGAGATGGCACGTGAAGTGGAGGCTCTGGAGAGGGCATACCTGGCATAACACCTGTTACATTATACATATACAGCCACCTTTCTTGTCGGGTGGTTGTCTCGTGCTACATTGGTAGTATGATATCTAATTCTCTGGTATTGCCGTGTAACATCTTCCCCGGCTCACATATATATATCCGTCGGACTGTCGCCAGATTAGTCATATGGACAGTTGCTACCCCCATTTTCTTGATAGTTCGATCGACCAGCTTCCACGGTTGAACCGTTCGGTTTGGTTCAGGCTTTCGGTCACGTGTCATGACGACTCGCCTCGTCGACAGGAACATCAGATATCTTGCTAGTATCTCGTTTTCGTACTAATTATACGCTGGATACCATGTCATCTCAATACGAGGGTGGTAACAAAGCTAACCCTGTGCAGATCACAGAAGGTGAGTGCACATGTGGATGACCTCAGGAGCCTCCCTGACATCGTTCGCTTTTTGCACTTGCAAACTACTTGCAGACGAAGCTGCTGTTTATGATCGCCAAATACGTCTGTGGGGTCTTGAAGCCCAGCAGCGGTGAGCTATTCTTCATCCTTCGAGGGCAGGTCTTCAGTTTTCCATGGAAAACTGACATTTAGGGTGAAATAGAATGCGGAATGCAACCATCCTAGTTGTTCGGTTGCGGGGTACCGCCACCGAAGCCATCAAAAACATTGTTCTTGCGGGAATTGGAAAGCTTGTCATTGTTGACACGGACGAAGTCAGCGAAGAGGACCTCGGGACTGGTTTCTTTTTCAGGGACGAAGATGTGGGGAAGAAGGTACCCCAACTAGCTTCAACGCTGTCTTCAGCGGTCATACTGATAATTCATTCTCATAGAAAGTGGACGCTGCCAAGGCTCGAATAGAGAGCTTAAACCCGCTCGTTGCTGTTCAGACAATGAAGCATCATACTCTCTTAGAGAGGGAGTCACTTGACGCGCTGGTAATGAGTGTAGACCTAGTCTGCGTGACCGATTGGGACCGCGAGGGACTAGTGAGTCACGTCACATTTGCTCATGGTGCAGCCCGTTGTCCAGAAGATGCTGAAGTCGTTGACCCCTAAGATTCAAATCAACGAAGTCTGTCGACGCTTTGGGAAGCCGTTCTACGCCTGTGGCACTTTTGGCCTCCTGGGCTACATTTTTTGTGACCTGCTCAAGCACGATTACATCTTCCCGTGAGCGTTTTGTGTTGGTTCTTCGTTTTGTTCGCTGATTCAGAATTCCTGCCCTTCGCTATTATCGATTGGAAGTGATCGGTCCGCTCCTAGTGACGCACCTAGGAATGTGAAAGCTAGTGCAGTATATTCGCCGATGCACATGGCTTTGCGGCATAGATGGTCAGCTTTGACGAAAAGGCAGACGAAGGAACTTAATCCTGCTGTCTTACACACTATACTGGGTATGTTGTCACGGTGGCAGCAAGGACCCGGTTTTTTTCCATCAATTTCGCTGATGGTTGCACTGCCTTAGCTCTGTGGGAGTATCAGCACCTCCACAACGGAAAGCTTCCAGAGGACCCGGCTGCGGTACCAGAGCTTTTGTCGATAACTAATTCACTGTTGGAAACCTCTGAAGTCAACAAGCAAGTACTGGACACGATGTCATGGGAGCTGATCAAGTGGGGTTCACTTTATTATATTTACAATGCTCGGTTGCTAACACCAGTCAATCGTAGCACAATGTCCACGTCGGCATCTCATGAATTTTCCCCGGTATGTGCTGTTGTTGGGGGAATGTTGGCTCAGGATATATTAAAAACGCTTGCCGCACGGGAGGCGCCAATAGCCAACTTTTTCGTGTTCGACGGAACAACTGGAAGTGGGACGGTGTGTCGAATGAACATGTAATATTTAGTGTACTATGCAATATAAAGGACTGACACTGCACGGCCGTATCCTCGTGCCCCGTGGGATTTGGTGGTCAGCATAGTGCCAGCAGTGCTGGTCTGAAACGTGAGAGAGAGCGTGGAGAGGCTGCGGCATTCCCAAGTTTAGGCAGTCACGTTACAGTTTGACTGTAATCCGAGGCCTGTGGTATTTCTCTTGCTCCATCCCTTCCCTCGACGTCCATGGTCCCCCAGCAGCGCAGACAACCGCCAAGTGCGCAAGAGTACTACGCCGTTCCGCAGAGCCCGCAGCCACCACACATGCAAGGTTCACAGACAGCAGGCTACAATTCCTCCAGGCCGCCAGCAAGGGCTTCCTCTGTAAACAGTCAGTTTCAACCGCCAGGCAGAGGTGCGATCGCACAAGGTGTTGCCAGCGGTGCCATCGGCGGCGGTTATGGTCCATATTCTGTACGTTCTCTATATCCTACTGCATGCCGCGTGTGTGCTTACACCGCATCCAGTACAACCCTTCTACGTCTCGAGACAACGCCTTTCAAAACCCTTCAAGATTTAGCACCGCCCCTTCAGAAGTCTCCTCCTTGACTGGAGGAGAAAAAATGCCTAGTGCTACGGCAAACTCGTCGTCTGTACCGACATATATGTGGGATACAAAGGATCCAGATCTAGACGACGCCCTTCACAACCCCGATCCTGTACAAGACGCCGCTCTGGACGGCTCCTTTACGTTGTTCTCAACTCGAGGTTGGGCTAACGCATCAGCACTTTTTTTCCTCGTGGTTGGCCTGATAACGCTCTTTGCTGGTTATCCTATCATCCATTACTACACTACAACCTCACTTGCGACAGCTGGGTTCAACCTTGGTGGTACGAACTCATCGGGTCAAGTCCCATCACTCCCGGGCTTGCCATACGTTCTTGATAAGGACACGCCAGCATCGGCACTATATCGTACCGGTAGCGATGGGTATGCTTACCAACTGGTGTTCAGCGATGAGTTCAACCAGGACGGGCGGACCTTTTGGCCAGGTGACGATCCTTTTTGGGAAGCAGTTAATCTGCACTACTGGTAAGTTCCATACAGGTGAGCGAGAGATAGAACTTACCCATAGTTCTTTCAGGCCTACAGGCGACTTAGAGTGGTATGACCCTCAGGTATGCTGACGTTCTGATACGATATAATGATGATCTTGAATCCGCCTCTCAAGTCCATCACCACAAAAGACGGGAAACTCGTAATTACCGTTACCGAACAGCCGATCAACAACTTGAACTTCATGAGTGGTATGTGACTGACATGTGTGAAGTTTATCTTGCAGCTGAGTTTATTGTGAAGGTATGCTGACGTCATGGAACAAACTCTGCTTCACAACTGGATACATCGAGGTTAGCGTCAGTATGCCAGGATCGCCTACAGCTCCCGGCTTTTGGCCAGGTCAGCGCCCACTTTCTTTCATATGTTTGCTGGTTTCTCAACACGGTCATAGGTGTATGGACCATGGGCAACTTGGTACGTTTCATTAGTCAAGCCTTCAATGCGACCTGACCATCGGTTAGGGACGCGCTGGCTATGGTGGAACAACAGAAGGTATGCACCTATCCTAAGATGTACCAGCAGAACGTTCATCCAGTCATATCCACAGGCACATGGCCGTACAGCTATGACAGCTGTGACTTAGGGACGCTTCCTAACCAAACATACGACGGTGTCCCAGCTGCAGCTGCCACGGGTGGCCTTGGTGGTGGCCCACTTAGCTACCAGCCTGGCCAGCGACTCTCCGCATGTACGTGTCCCAACTCCGACCACCCTGGCCCAATGTCAGGCAACGTTTATGTTGGCCGTGGTGTCCCCGAAATCGATGTTCTGGAAACACAGGTGGACGTCACTACCTTCACAGGACAAGTTTCACAGAGTTTCCAGACCGCACCTTACAATTATCAATACAAGTTCAACGACCAGGCTCCCGCGACTACAATCAACGCTTCATCACCCACCACGTTGAACACATACACTGGCGGTATTTACCAGCAGGCTTTGTCCGCGGTGACTAACATCGATAGTCAAAACTATGGTGGACAGCATTATGCTTCGTACGGATTTGAGTGGTGGTCAGACCCCAATAATCGGGCTTCGTCTTATATTACTTGGTACAGTCAGAGTGCCCAGACGTGGAAGTTGACCTCGGGCTCCATCGGGCCTGATACAACCGCGCAGATCAGCTCACGGCTGATTCCTGAGGAACCGATGGTCAGTTTGCTGACCCATGCCGGGATTGCATCTATACTGATTTTACTTCCAGTACATTATCCTTAACTTGGGCTTGTCTCGTGAGCAGATTTTCTGGCGCCAGTATAAACTGTTTCCGACCCAGCCTTTCCCTAGCATCTTTCCAGGAGCAAGATTTCATGCATCTCCAATTCCCTAGCGCGATGTATGTCGACTACGTTCGTGTATACCAGAGGGAAGGGGTGACGAATGGGTTGACTTGTGACCCTCCCAGTCATCCAACCTCGGCATACATCAACTCGTGAGTTCCTTCTCATAGCCTGTGGATTGCCTGTCTTACGTGGGTGTCTTCAGGCATCTAAACGTGTACAGTAATCCCAATCTCACGACCTGGGAACAAGGTGGATACAGCTTCCCGTCGAATAGGATGACCACGACTTGTACTTGATCTCTTCTCGCTTGTGTTGTCTTATTAACTCTGTCATGACTTGGGCTTATAATGACCCTGTCCGACATTGCACCACGCATGATACACCTCCGCTACTATACGACCGCACATTTATTATGATTTTATGGACTGGACCATCCTCCTATACACACGCTTCCAAGCCCATCACGACTTATGCTTTGGTTTCTTTGTCCATGATTACTTATTACGGCCACCTAGTGTTGGAGTATTGGTTTGTATGGATCCGCGGAGACTATCATCGCTATTAATCCAGAGCAGTGGCACACTCCACTGAAGCGATGAACGGACGATGAAATAGTATTTCAGACAATGTTTAGATGACATAGACCATGCTTGGAAGGATGCACGTAGTATAGTAGTCCAAGTATATCAAGTCAAGAAGTCTGCCAGTGGGTTCAATCAAGAGCATCAAGCCCCGTGTCCGTAACTGCGGGTGTGCTTGTTTTTTCCTTTAATAACCTCATCGCCTCATCCGGGAACGTGTCGTCTATGATGCCAAACGAAAGTCCAGCACACGAGTATAAATGATCGAACGTGTTGTCAAATTCTGATATATCCTCGTCGTTCGCGGGGTCGTAGTCTGGGAGTATACGGCTGAGAGGCAGAACCTGGAGCTTCACCTTGGGAGATGTGCCTCCCGGTATGAACGCGCGCACGAGGATTCTATTCTTCGACGACTTTTGTGCGAGCTCGACCATGTGATCCCATTTCTGGCGCATGGATGCGTCACATTGGCATGTCTCTGGCGCGGGCATGGAGTGCATGGACCCGACCCCAACCCTCATGGGGATGTCGGTGTAGTCGAGCTCGACAACGACTGGATTGACGTTGTGTACTGTAGCGACCTCATTGACGCGGTCACTGAAGATGCCGAGGTCGTATGCAATGACCTTGTCGATGAAACGGAGATCTCGTGTAGGGAGACGCGCTACGAGGCCATCTGGTGCAATGCTCAGCTAGGCAATCCTAAAAGGCTAATCACCCCCACTTACTCGCACGACGAGCTTGAATGTCTCTGCAATATTTCTGGTGGCCTCCATTCTTCCAATCGTGGGTTTGGCAGTCTCTGCTGCAGTAATGGACATGGAGACACCCCCCGCAACGTTTGAATGACCCGGCGGGTCCAGACGTGGTACACTGGAAGGAGGCGTTGTGTAGATGATGAGAACAACAGGATAGGACAAAAGAGGACCTACTTGTGCATTCTGGCAAGACTCTATGTGCGTCTCAATGCCCTCGTCCCTCTCGAATAGCCCTATTCTGTTCCGAATGACCTTCTCGAACATACTCCATGCTTTGAATAGCGGCCCGTCGGCCTTGAGTTTGGCAGGTAAACCAGTCGCCTCGACTTCCCTCAACGACTTAATCAGAGGCCTCAGAGCAGAACGGAATATCGAATACTTGGGGATCATCTGCCCGAGCAACAAAAACAGAGGCTCCCAGTCTTCTTCGTTCTTATCTTTCAAGTGTTTAATCCAGGGTTCCGTCGCAAGCATAGCTGGTAGAATACCAGCTTCGACAACTTGTGTAACCCAAGGCAAACCGTCCGTAGCTTCGATATATGCACGGATATACCAGTATGCGTATGATATACACTTGGCGACAAGAGGACGATGTTTATCTGTGGGGTGCTGATCCACCATCAAGGTGATGACACCTGCAAGGATGGCCATCGACCTCTGGTTGAGGAGGGGAATGCGGATTGCATCATTGATGGACAGGGTTGTCATGAGATGAATGCCCCATATGATGCGGTCATAGTTAATGGAAGTCTGCGCGATATCATGCTGGAGGTGATCCAAGGCAGTGGCGGCGAGAGCTGCACCGTCACCATTGAAAGGGCGAAGGATCTCTGGCCAGTTCCATCTTTCATGGTGTGCGAATGTGCACATCCAGGAATCCAGTATGGCTGGTATGTTGAAGATGGGAGGGGGTAATCCATCGTCGAGGCACGAACTGAACCTTCGATCCTGGCATTCCAAGCGCCACAAAGCGAAGAGCGTGGCAATGATGCCTGGCGACGTTACGATGGCATTAAACATCTCTCCGAGAGAGTCAGCGCGACAGATACCCAAGAAATCGACGATGCATCTCTTCGCGACAATACGAATTCCAATGTCGATGCTCTCTTGATCTATATATTCGGTTTTTAGATACATGATCCAATCATGAATGGGAGACCAGCGATCCGATAAACCACCGAGTGTTCTTGCTGCATAAGCCTTACGAGCGATCCATTCCGGGAGAATGGACGCGAGACTGCGAAGGGCCAAGGCCTGTTGGAAAGGATATGTGTTCGGGCCTTTGTGGACGTTGTTCTTCGCGCGCTGAAGATGGGTGGCATCGAGGACGTCATAAAGGGCGGACGATATCAAATGAAATTGGGTGAACGTGCTGCCGGGTTTCAGAGCTATGAGAGTCAAAGTAGTGACTGCATTAGTGGAGCCACTCGTGAGCTCTTCGATCTTTCCCTGGGTGGCGGTAATCTCCATCAAACAGGGTTACTATCAGCAAGATAGTTGTAACTGACCTTGATCTCTGCAGTAGACATTCAATACTTGGAGTTGGTGCTTAAACGCGCGGAGGGCATACACAAGTGAGAGACGGACAACTTGAAAGACCTTTTATTATATACTAGGAATCGGGACAAAGCTTTAGTCCGACAATAACGGCGGTTGAAAGGAGTACAATGGATCGGGGTCTGAGCCGTAGATTGGCATGATGCGCCATGCATGCTCGAGTCCGAGTGAGTCCGAGTGAGCATTATATTCTTTATCAACACCCTCACGGTGTTACCCACTGTGAAATTGGACCTGCCAGTGGATCATAACCATACACATGAAATTTGGAATCGATACCGTCGGCCAAATCTTCTGATTTGTCTTGTGCAAGCCTTGTAACCCATGTTCTAGTACTACTATACTCATCCGCATCTCGTGCTCAGTGCCATTTCTCACTTGACAGAGCTATTCGATATTATGTCGATAAGCCTCACCCTAGATCGCATTCACCGTCTCGCGGCTCATCTCGATCCGTACACCAGACCCACTATACACGTTGCAGGGACAAATGGAAAGGGCAGCGTGACTTGCATCATCGCATCCATTCTACGCGCTTCTGGCCTCTCGGTTGGCCGATTCAACAGTCCCCACCTCGTTTCTGTCCATGACTCCATTCTGATCGACGACCAACCTGTCTCTTCACCAGCTTACAATCATGCACGAACCCTCGTTCTGAATGCAGATAGCGAACTCAAAACCGAAGCTAGCAGCTTTGAACTGTTGACTCTCACGGCCCTTCAAGTATTTGAAGTAGCCAAGCTTGACATCGTGGTGGTCGAGGTCGGAATGGGGGGTCGCCACGATGCGACGAACATCATTCCAGATGTCTGCATTCTGGTGTCTGCTCTCACTGCAGTCGATCTAGACCACCAGAAATTTCTGGGGGATACCATTGAGCTGATCGCTGAGCACAAAGCTGGTATTGCGAGACCAGGAAAGCCTTTTGTGTTAGGCCCACAGAAGCATCCTGCCGTCGAGCCAGCTGCGAGGCGCGTGGTCGAATCACCCGAGATCCGTGGCCATTTCACCGTCAGTACGCCGATCCAACGAGGGTCGCACAGCGTGGAATCCCGTTTCTCCCCATCCGCACGACCCTTCGTCCTTCCTCCAGGGCAACCTATCCAGTTCCATTCTGCCGCATTTCCTTCACCCATCCATGCCGATTTACCTTTGCACGGTGCTCATCAGCTCGATAACTTAGCGCTATCACTGAGCGTCATATCTACCTTGCTAACTTGCACATCGCCCCAGATGCCTTTGGAGATTCTTTCTCACAGAATCACCAGTGAAACGGTTCGCGCAGGGATAGAGACGGCCTCCTGGCCTGGAAGACTCTCCTTTCACAGACTATCACATTCTGTTATCAAGGGATCACCTTATGACCCGTTGACCGTCCTGGTGGACGGAGCTCACAATGCAGCCTCCGCAGAAACTCTCGCCTCATACATCTCTGGACTCATGGCGCCACTTCAGCCGAGACCAAAGCTACACATTACATATATTCTTGGTCTCTCCCATTCGCCTCCCAAAATACCTTCTGAAACGTTGTTTCCGATCCTGTCCCGACACAACCCCGAGGATCCGTGGGTGAAAGTGAGAGTTGCAACCCTGCGATTCACACCCCCAGAAGGTATGCCGTGGGTGACCCCCGTTGCACCTTCGGCAATACGAGAAACTGTATTGCAACTCACCTCCCTCAGAGATGAAGACGTGTGGTCAGTGTCAGACGATGGTCCCGTTGACGGCCAACTGCAGAGCGCGCTGGAATGGACAGAAGCTGGCCAAGCTGCGTGTGGGGAATGTGAGGAGAAGTTTGCTGTCCTTGCTGGAAGTTTGTACTTGGTCGCGGATTTCTATCGCTTACTGGAGCAACTGCCAGGAGGATCCGTCGGTGCAGTGTGAGGTTGGCATGTACTACCAGTCCTGCACCTTTTGGCAGTACGTAGGCTTTCAGCAGCTTGACGAACCTAGTCATTGCAAACACAAGGCCATACGCTGTCGACCCTGAGGCAGTTGGTTCAATCCCTGAAGGTTGTAATAGCATTGAGCGTTATGTACAACATGCAAAACAAACCCATGAAAGTACTAGTAGTCGCACGTTGTCTTGTACATGTTGTCCAACAAGCTGACAAATCAACATACCCACGTGTTGCTCAGATCGGGTAATCGACTTTTTAGGTCACACTACTAGGCAAGGCTAGCAGTAGCCTCAGCACGCCGCACGAGCTAGTAACTCGACCGCGACCTTGGCCTCGCCTGCACACGATCAAGAGCACATATTGGCGCGTTCAATGGTGGGCCCCAACATCGGCCCGGCTGACAGACGCAAGCTGGAGATGTTCCACGGCACCTCGTCAATTAATGCCCCAATCAACCACAGGGATGCTTCCAATCCATCCGGGTAAGCACATTATCATCCCATCGCCACCCCAGTAGCTCTTCCCTCACATCTATCACAGGGCCTGGAAAAATAAACCCACTGTAATAGCCGCCCCAGCAGCCGGGACAGTAAGCCATCCGTACAATCTCTCTGTTTCTCTCTTACATGCCGTCCCGCTTGTGCTTACTAGCGCCGTCCTAATAAAAATCCGTACACGTTCACAAACACCCTAGGGCCGGTGGTGACACGCTCGGGAAATCCCAACGTATCGCAGACGTTGTTGGCAAAGTACAAACCCGATTCCAGCTTGGGAGATTCTCGTGCTACAAAGCGACCGAGGCTGGATGCCGGAATCAATGGTACATCCTCGCTATTTGCTAGGGGTATTTGTCGCAGCAGTGTTTCCGAGCCTGAAATCCAAGAGGTCGGACTCCCTAGTGCTCGCAAAGTCCACCTTCGTCCGAAATCCCTTCCAAACGACACGGAAACTATGATCATCGGGAGCAGCTCTGATGATCTTGGCGAACCCGTCGCTCGAGCTCGTGAACCTTCCTCTCCAGATCCTCTGATTATCACGGGTCAGACCCACGCTTTCGATACGTTCCCAATGAAGTCCAGTTCGACTCTGTCTGGTAAAGGGAAAGAGCGCGCCAAAGACAAGTCGGAGCAAGTTGTATCAGGTTCGGAAGAAGAGGATGATATCGACGAGTTCACCTCCTCTCCGTACATGGAACGACCGTCATACATCAAGAAATCTCCAGCGATACCCAATGGCATCGTGAGCAAGAATCGGAAGAGATTCGAAGGCGCTTCTGCACCTGCCGCTAAACGGCGCCCTATCATTCCGGAGAGGGAGGTCCCATCGATGGACCTGACATCTGGGACTAGAATTATCAGTAGGATGAAAAAGAAGGACGAGGTAAGCGCAAGGTGGTTAGGGACCATTTGTATCTCAGTGTGTTCCTGTGGTCCAGGCTCCTCCATGTCGTCAAGGAGGCATTGGAATTTCTGATCCTATCGGAACTTCCTCTTCCAACTTCATAAATACTTCACGTCAGAAGGAAGGGATCTACGAGCTACCACTGGAGGCTTGGTGCTTTGGACATCACCTTTTCCATCACGATGTCAACAAACCTCTTACGCTGCGTTACACCCGTGCTGCGAACCAGTTAACGATAACCCAGGGTCGACCGCCTAGCACATGGCAGTTTAGGCTCGATAGAGATGTCGATCAAGTCACGGTAGCGTCTTTCCTTCTGACTGACTCACTTCGCTCACGATGTAGCTTAGATTACGAACGACGATTCAGAACCACTGAGTGAGAATATTGTGGTCCAATTCCAGACAACTTGCGGGACTGAGTGGAAGACTTACGAGCGTAAGTTCGACGGATTCAAGGGAGGTACGTGCGATTACTCTATCCTCCCTTATATATTCTCTGATCTCGCAAATTATGTTCAAGGCGGAGTCCGTTCCGGCGGGAAGCTGACGTTACTCTGCTCAACATCTAAAGACCGAGGGTTCACTCCCACCAAGTACCAAACCTTCGTCACCGACATCAGAAAGCCAATCCGTTCGATCCAGACCGTCAGGTCAGCAAGCATCCGATTTGACAGCAAGATGCGACTTACCTTTTCCTTAGACCGGTGGGGGCCAAGGCCATTTGGGAAGCAGCGTATCGGGCTGCTGAGATGTTTGAACGGACGAAAGCCAGAAAAGCGAAAAGAGATTGCAGTGAAGTCACTGCGGTGGAGCGACCCGTGTCGACTCGGTCTCCCACCCCTTGCTCCTCGCTTTCCTTCGACTCTCGGACAGTGAGACCTGCCCCGTAAGTCATACACCTTCGTTCATAGGGTTTACTGACGTCTAGTACATCAGTAAACCACCAAGCAGCGACACGGGTGCATCTGGTCCTCGTCGCTCTACGAGACAGACCGTGGCTCAGACTATGAAGCCTTCGCCACCGCCACCTTCAGAACCCGACGAGCTGTATGCTTTACTTCTCCGCATGATGACGCGCCCTAAAGTTGTGTCTGTCCAGGATCTTGATGTATCCTCCAGCTGGTACCGGAGCGCTCAGCATCATGCGCAGCGATCTCAGGAGACTGGGACCGGAGGAATACCTAAACGATACCCTTATCGAATTTGGTCTCAAGTATACTTCCCTTCCGAGCTGCTAGATATGCGTTCTGATAACTGTCCAGGCTTTGGCTCAATGATCTTCGTGAGAAGGATCCAGCGTTAGCGGACCAGATCCACGTCTTTAGTTCTTTCTTCTACAAGAAACTCAACAAGAAAAAGTTCGTTAAAACTCCTTTTTCTATCTCGCCGCTCTCCTCTCATCGTTCTTGTTGTCTATAGCCCTGAGGAAGGGTATCAAAGCGTGCGTAAGTGGACGTCCAAAGTGGATCTTTTTTCGAAAAAATATGTTATCGTCCCTATCAACGAGAAGTAAATCGCTTTGCGCGAGATTTACCTTGTTCACTAACCTGTCTGGTGATAGTATCCACTGGTACCTTGCAATCATATATGAACCTAGACATACCCTGGAACCACCCCTCCCGCCGACATCGTCTCCCAGCGCACGAACGACACGGAAACGAAAGAAAGAACACGGACAAGCTCAGGCCGTAGGGGAAACAACAGTGCAAGCGGAAGCTGTGCCCGCAGGGGTAGAGCCTGAACAGTCAAGTTCCATGGCGCAGGCTAGCGACAAGGAAGCCGCAGCGGACACTCCCAACGTGAACGCTACACGTGCGACCACGCCCAGCATGACCGAAGACGAAGAGATGGGAGCCGTCTCTATATCCGCCTTTGATAAATCCTGTTCCATTGTGCCCGCGTCGAGGCCAGTTTCTGCCACGTCATCCAAGGGTGGTGTTCGGGCCCCTTCTCTCCCTGACTTGCAGTGGCCGCCATCGGATGCGATGGATGTAGACGTAGACGCCACTGCTTTTGATGCTGACTTAACTCCGCGGTCGACTGAAACCGAAGTGCCAGGGCCGTCGGTGTCCAAGTCAGGTATCCCGGTTAGCCACTTCTATGGGTCTGAGCCCAAAAGGGGGAAGGAAAAGGTGGTCAATCAACCCGTTGTCATCCCGGACAGCGAAGACGACGGTGATGACCAGCAGCAAGAAGCAGAGGTAGACGACATGCTGGTTGTAACACCATCGCAAACTGCGGATATTCCTCTTCAGTAAGACGCTATCCAGCCGATTCAACTCTTGGACCCGAATTGACAAACGTTTCTGCCTTGAATAGGACTTATATATTCACGCTCGATTCTCTTGGTACTCGACACCCTCAAGCCATTAGAGTCCTCAAGCAGTACCTCGAGAGGGAAGCGAAAGACAAGAGGAGTTTCGACGAAGTGCGTGATGCAGTTGGCAAGCAAGTCCAGGTGAGCCATGTTCCGCCCCATTCCGTCCGGCGGTAGACGAGGTTCGCGCAGGTTCCGGTTCAGCCAAACACCTGGGACTGCGGGGTCTACCTCCTCCACTTCGTAAAGGTCTTTACGAGGGCTTCCGAAGACTTCTTGGAACACATCCTTTCCGTACGTCACATTTACGCCAGCGCTACAACACGTTACAACATGACCTTACGACTTTCTCTCTTAACAGACGAGAGGCACCATTCAAAGCGTCGAACGTAAGAAGAGATGGCAAGATCATGAAGTTCCACAGTTCCGAGGCTGCCTCATCTCCCGCATCAACACACTCTCCGAAGCATGGAAGGCTGAGAAGGCCGCGCGAGAAGAAGAGGCGAAGAAGCGGAAGAGTGAGGAGGTGGAGGTACTGTCTTCCGAGGGTGAAGTAGACATCGTAGAAGATGTCTTAGAGGTCAAGACAACCCCGGCGCCCAAACAGAAGCGTCATGCGAATAGGCTTCGGGGATGACACAGGTGTCTTTTTGGTGCTCGACGAGTTTTTCCTTTCATAATACTTCATTGACTGCAACCCACGCACTTCAGCCCTCACTTTCATCAATTGCATAATCTTTGCGAGTACACTACAACTTTTGATATCATACTGCTTTAATGAACCTTGGTGTCTAAAGACAGTTTCTTTGCATGGGGGGGAGGGGGTAAGCAGCGTAGTATACTAGAAGTATCGACTACCAAATGGTGTTAACTTCACGTTGCTCGATCACTCTGGCGGGTTCGGGGGCGACAGTGTAGGAACTTTTTCAAGTGTCTCGCATTATAAAACACCACAATTTCTCAGGCAGTTCGCGAAGGAGGTTGGAAGCCAAACACCGGTCTATCCGGAGCCACATATTAAGAGTGAACTACGGACGTAACTTCCATCGATTGGACTGTGAAAACAGACTTCAAATTTATATCGAGAGTGACGCAGGGTGATCGCAAGCATGTGCGTGACTACAGGCTTCGGGTATGAAGGCAGGAACAAGGGTCGCATGGCTGGTGGGGGAATGGCAACACGGACGCAGAACGGTAAGGGTAAAAAAGAAAACGGGTAAAAAACTTAAATTCAAATCCAATGAATCTCGTCGCCGTATGCAAGACTCATAAGGTGCGGGAGCCGGGAGGCTGACGGACATGCAAAGGGACAGGGGCAGAGCGTGACGTGAAATGTGATGAAGCGTTATAGACGGTGTAACCAAACCAATGAATCAACCAAATATGGGATAAATACAGTTCCATCCCGTGTGATGATGATTAAACGAGAGGATGGGACACCCGTCCAGGCGGACGTTGTCCCTACCAGGTAGCAAACTGGCAGTGGGAACACGGTAGTGCATGTGGTGACGAGACCTAATGGGCATATCGGACCGGAGATGTTGCGTAGCGCCTAAGATTATGCAAGGAACGAGTATAGCTGTCCTTAGAAGTGGCGAAGCCGGTGTTTCTTGCCATGGCTCGAAACATTCGGTGGTGCAACTCCTTCAGACGGTAGGTAGATGGCTTCAAATGGTGTCGGGGTGGGATCAGGCATTGCAGCACGGCGTGCAACCGTGTTGGTGGGCGTGACGTGAAGAGATGAAGAAGTCGAGTGAACATTTGCTGACGTTGTGTGAGAGTTGGGCCCAGTAGTCTCATTCGCGCTGCCACCAACAGCAGTTGGCTGTTGGTTAGATGGAGACTTATGCGACAGATACCAACCGACTCCGCTTCCGACTCCAATGCACTGTTGAAAGGATAGGATTGAGAATCCCTGTGGAAATTGATCCAAGGGTACTTACAATAAAAAGAACGACACCGATAAACCAGACCCAACGTGACAAGCGGCTTGATCCATTCTGTGTCTTAGTCAACCAAGAACTAGGCGGAGAAAATCAACTCATGACAACTTGGGGATAATTTGCGTTGTTGTCCTACCTCGGCTTCTTCTCTTCTTTGGCAACCATACTGAATCTCCTCCAGAAATCATCACCGCGTTCACCGCGCTTTGGCAAGAGATTATCTTCGGAGTTGCCGCGCATGATGACGTCTGAAGTGAACTTGACGTCCGGTGGTGCTGGGGACTTGGAGGGGCGAGCAAATACGGGTGTGATAGGAGTCATTGGAGGTTGGAGGGGGTGGGGCGTGCTGGGCACAGACGGCCTGGGAGCTGCGGTCTGATAAATTGGCGGCGGCATGCGTGGTGCACCCATATCTGCCTGCGGGCGGGTGACAAGAAGGGCTTGAGGGACCTGCCCCATTTGTGGTGGCTCCAGTCGTCGGGCTTCGGGAGAGGCTGATGGTGAAGGACTTGGAATCTTGAGGTTAGCGACGGGAGCAGGGTATCCAGGGCGAGGAGCCGCGAGCGGAATTGCCTGAGCTTGCTGAGGAGCAGTTGGGCGCATGAGCGCAGCTTCACCGTGCTTCTGGGGAGGGTATTGGGTGTCATTATCGTCATCCAAGGTGCCGCTCATGAGACCCAAGCCAACGGCTCCCAGGCCGGATTGACGGTTAGAGACGTTGTCGAGATATGAATCGTACCTTTTAGAGTAGAGCACTTGTGAGAATCAAGTATCAGCAAGCGGAGTGATGTGGTGAACACACATGTTGTAGGCAGAGGTTCTGCTGTTTGGATCTGGTTCTGCTGGTTTACGAACTCTGCGCTTGGATGGGGGAGGTTGCTCGAACAGTGAATCTGGATCGTCGGTCGCAAATGGTGGTTTTCCTGCCAAAGGAGGTCTGGTTGACATTCTAAAGAGAAATAAATATCAAGCGAGTGGAAGCCTCTTCGAACTTTCGAGTTCTTCGAGGCAGCGAGTTTCGATTATGAGCAGTTCAAGACGGCTCAGATAAAGGAAAGAGACAGAAATAAGCAAAGAAAAAATCTTGAAGGGGGACAAAGCGAAGACTTGTTACAAACAAGTCACTGGCTTCAACGCTCGCGATCCACGATCGTGGGACTGCGACAAGTATAACACCAATTGATCAAATATACCTCGGCTAACAAATACACCCTGCAACCACACCATCTATTATTACTAAATGTTACGCTCAGAAACCGTGATTCAGACAATAAGACAACTTGAAGAGCTTGTCTTAATCGAGCTCATTATCGAGCTCGACGTAGAAGAGGCGTGTTACATGTGTCACGTGGTCGTTTGTTTGGCTTTGTCGACATTGAGAATTAAGAACGCGTCGCGACCGCGTCTAAGCTTTCTTACAGCAACGCCTCCCACCATGGCGAAACGGAAGGCTACAATCACAAGTGACGATGATACCCCAGAGTCCTCCCAGGCGTCCAAGCGCGCCAGAACAGCGGACAGTGACGATGGAGTCGTGGAGGTCCACGCTACTCCCCCAAAACGTGAGAAGAAGCCTACTATCAATGGCAAGCAAAAAGCCAAGGTGCATGGCGGCGACAGCGACGAGGAGGAAGAGGAAGACTTACATCACGATGATGAACGGAACGAAGAGGACGAGAAGAAATTCGAAGATGATCACGGCGAGGCTATTCGCCGGAAGCTCGAACAACGACGTAACACCATTGGAGTACGTGGCTCCATGTCTATTGATGATCATCTAACTTACTTACTGCTCTAGGGAATCGCTGAGCATGGCATCATAGAGTCCGTTGAGATGAAGCAGTTCATGTGTCACCCTCACTTGACTTTCACTTTCGGTCCACAAATTAATTTTATAATCGGTAAGTAGTCTCCTGCCTCACATGTCATCCTAACATTGGTGTGTGGATCCAGGACACAACGGAAGTGAGTTTTACACGTTTGAAGAGGATGCTGCCGGATGAACTGACTTTGCCCCTATCAGGTGGTAAGAGTGCCGTCTTATCCGCAATCACCATCGCTCTTGGTGGCAAAGCCATTTCCACTGGCCGTGGAAACGGTCTCAAATCCTTCGTACGTGAAGGTCAACAGTGAGTCACTGTCCATTACAAATCACAATGATCTTGCATGAGAGCACCGGGGCAGCAAAGCGGAGGTCACCATCGCACTCAAGAACCAGGGGGAGGAAGCTTACAGGCCTAAAGAATACGGCAAGAGCATCGTCATCAGACGTAATTTCACTAGGGACGGTTCTTCTGCGTGGAAAATCATGAGCAAGGATGGCACCTTGATTTCCACCAAGAGAGATGAGCTCGCAGCTATATGTGACCATATGAACATTCAAGTTGACAATCCTATGAATGTCCTCACTCAAGGTTGGTCTTCATCACACACAACCTGACAGCGTTTTCCTTATGATTACCAGATGCTGCGCGTCAGTTCCTGAGCGCTTCTCACCCATCTGACAAGTACAAGGTTCGTATGACGTGACTGCATGTGTTTCTACATATTCATAGTATTCTTCACCAGTTTTTCCTCCGCGGTACGCAGTTGAGCCAGCTCAGCGAGGAATATGACACCTGCCTGGACAACATCAACCAAACCAAGAAGGTCCTTCACCAGAAGAAGCAAGTCATCCCTGACCTACGGGCGGCGTTTAAAGAAGCCACTGCGCGCTTCCAAGAGGCATCCAAGGCGCGCGAACAACGTCACAAAGCCGGCGAACTCAAGAAAGAACTCGCATGGGCGCATGTCGCTGCGAAACAAGAGGTGCGTTGTCTCATTTGCTCTGCTGATATGGGCAGTTAACCTCAACTTTGATCGTACAGGAAATGGAGGCCAAATTTGATGACCTAGCTAAGGCGCAGCGTCGCCTGCCGAGGATCGAGGCTGAGCTCGAGACCGCTGAGGTGTGTATGTTTCACCCCGCAAGCTACGCATAAAGCCCACCCTTTATCTCTTCATTAGTCCCAGTTCCGACTGGCCTCAGAAGAAGTCGAACGTTACGAGAAAGAACATGCTGAGCTCGGTAATATCGACCATCTCAACGACCAGCGCAACGAACTCCAGGAGAAAATCCGAGTTAATAAAAACCAGCTCAACGACTTTAGAGTGAGCTATCATGTGAAGGTCTCATAGATATTTTTGGCTGAGACCTGCATTCTCAGAACGACGAGAAGGCAATGAACTCCAGCCTGACCGCCTTGAACAGGTCTATTCAGGATTATGACGCCCAAATCGCAGAAGAAACTCGCCGCTTGGAGGCTCATACGCAGGCGAAGCGCGACGAGATTAACCGCCGTCTCGAAGCCGCCAAAGAAGCTGTTATAGCGGCAGACTCCCGTAATAAGGAGGTCATCGAAAAGAAGCGCAGCAAGGTCAACGAACAAGACGAAATCAAAGGGAAAGGCCAAGCGGCCGAAAACCAGAAGAACCAGCTTCAAGAGCGCATCACCGAATGCCAGACCATGATCACCCGATGTAAAGAACAAGAGAAGAACAGTCTCGCAACATATGGGCGCGATATCAAGAGCATCTTGCAGGGTATCAGCAAGATGCGTTGGCATGGAGAAACTCCCATCGGACCCCTGGGGATGTATGTGAAACTGAAGGATCGGAATTGGGCGCCGTTGTTGAGGGCGCAATTGGGAAGCTTAATGACCTCCTTTGCGTGCACGGACGCGAGGGATCGGCAACAATTGAAGCGGCTCTTTGACCAGTCGAAGAAGTGTGTTCTTCTACTTGTATCTCTCGGCTGCATGATATTGATGCGCGGGCCAGCCTCCACGTCAACGTCATCATATCCGAACGGGATTTATTTGATTATAGCGGCGGAGAGCCCCGCGGGAATGTGCTCACTGTTTTGCGTGCACTTGAAGTGAGCAATACCTCCTGCCATACACTGACAAGTATCTCGACCTCCGCACCCTGTTAGGTCTCCGACCCATACGTGCTTCGAGTGTTAATTAACTCGGTGAATATCGAGCGGACGGTTCTTGCGTCTGACCGTAAAGTTGGTGATGACATCCTTAAAAGTCTCGGTGGTGGTGGAGTTGCATGGAGTGCCGACCACATGCGAGTGACAAGATATGCGTATGTTCCAGTTTGGCTCAGGTGCTCTCACTGTATTCACGACGCATTCCAGTGAGGGCGGTGGATCGTCTATCAATTTGCCAAGGGTTAAAGCTAACGATCCACGGAGCATGCTGTTCCCTTCGGCTGACCCCGCCACTGCACTTAGGTGAGTGTTACTTTTCGTTCTGTCTCACATGCGCCTCATTCCAGAGTTTGACAGCGAATGGGAGGAACGCTTACACACCGCTGAGACCGAGTACAAAGCAACACAGGCCGAGTATAACCAGTACCGTCAAGCCTACGACAGTCTAACTAAGGAAATCAATGCTCTCACCGTAAGTCCTCAAACCTACCTATACTACAGGGACATGATCCCGAGTTGGTTAGGCACTGGAACGCACTGCATATGAGACTCTGCGAACCGCAAAGACCGCGCATGCCCAACTCCAGGAAGAGGCCAATGAGGAAATGCCAGCCGGTATCTCTGGGTTGCAAAACGCAAAAGACGTTCGTCTCCCAATTGGTTTGAAATAGCCATTTGATGTTGACCGGTTTGCCATTTTACTACAGGAAGCGGAAGCTGAGAAAGCTTCTATCATGAAACAATTTACCGACTTGGCCAAGCGTAAAGCTGCCATTAACGAGCAGCAGAGCGGGCTTCTAACCGAACAGAATGGTATCAAGCAGCAAATTCAGAACTTTGAACAGCTTCGTGGTACAATCACGGTAAGCACCAAATAGTGCCTGGCACTGGACTTGATTTGATAAGGATTTCTGCACAGGCCAAAGTGGTGGACGCCGTCTCAGATCGACTTGAGGCGCAAAAGAATCACCAGTTTTATCAGAACAAGCTCAAGGTTGAGAAAAAGGGGGTCGCTGAGATTGAGGTTATTGCCAATACCTTGCAGGAAGAGTTCACGACCTGGACGGAGCGCGCGGAGGAGTTTTGTCCCAGGGTTGAGAATCCTCGCAAAGTGGTTGAGGTACAACGTCTCCTAAAATCGGTTGAAGCGGCCTTGGAGGAGCGTGAGCGCCGGTAAGTCCTGTCTCAGGGGGTAATCATACCATACCGAATTAGTTCCATAGACATGGTGCGACCGTGGAGGAGATGACGATAGAGGTAAATAAGGCAAAGGCAGATCTGGACAATGTCGAGCGGGACCTCCGTAGCCTGGCTGCCCTAAACAACGTAAGTCACTGCATTTTTTTTGGTGAGTGTACGTGCTCACCATTTATTCAGGCGTTGAAGAGGTCCCTTCTGCTTCGCCTGGACAGGTGGCACGAATTCCGTCGTCATATCGCCCTTCGCTGCAAGCTGGTGTTTCAGTGCCATCTCTCCGAACGAGGTTACTATGGCAAAGTTCTGTTCGACCATGTCAATCAGACTCTGCAACTCAAGGTTCAGACCGACGATCAGACATTGACCCAAGGAAGGGACAAGGACCCCCGGTCCCTCAGTGGTGGAGAAAAGTCATTCTCGACTATATGTCTGCTTTTGTCCTTGTGGGACTCCATTGGCTGTCCCATTCGTTGTCTCGGTAATTCGAACACTCTCGGTTGTACCACCGTTACTGACGAAGTATCAGATGAATTCGATGTCTTTATGGATGCTGTCAACCGACGTATTAGTATGCGCATGATGGTGAGTATTATATCGTTACTTTCTCTTCGCTTTCATCTTACCGTTCTGCAGATTGACACTGCCAATGCATCGGACAAGAAGCAGTACATCCTGATCACACCCCAGGATATGGGTAACGTTCAAGTTGGAAATACTGTCCGGGTGCATAGAATGAACGATCCGGAGCGTGGACAGGGTACCTTGGCATTCAGTTGAAGTGCTGTCAATGATCACGCTGGTTCACTAGGGCCTATTCTCAACTAACTAATTTCCTACAACTACCTACTGCAAACCTGTGACAAGTACATTATCCCTTTCTATTCTTCGCCATAGATTGCTCTTCGATAGTTTCCACGGTGCTTTACATTATCACGTCTAGTAGCTGACTGAGTCTTCCTGTTATTTAAAGGCTTCAAGTGCCAATCCCAAATTTGGTGGTTTACTGTGACTCCTCTCGAAACTCTGTCTTTCCAGAAACCCAACGCCTCTCACTGCCAGTGCCTCTGCTGAGTCTTTCGCCCCCTGCGCCTTCGCCGAATTGTTCCGTGCCTTGGCCATGATGCTTACGTGCAGGCTGACCGTCATGTCTCAGCTCTTTGCTGGACATCCCCTGTACAGGCACACCCAAACCCCTATGCACTTCGTGGGACGTAGCACCGGGGAATGTACTTGTTGCCATCAGGGAGTCCCCCCCGTTGTTCGCAGAGGCATTGTCGTCGACAAGAGTGTCGAGAAGGACAGGGCTGCCTTTCGTCTGACGACCTGTATGGGGTCGATCGTTCCAGCAGGGGATGCTGACACCTTTGTTGAAATAGAACGTACCTTCTGGCCTACCGTCCACGATACCTTGGTTGGCTGCTGGTGCATGCTCCAGGTAGTCAGTGCCACGTAAGGTGTTGTTCCATTCGAGGGAATGATGGTGTGGATGAGTATTAGACATGACTGTTAGTGATAAATGTTTGAGAGGATACTAAGCTGCGAAATAGCAGTCATTGGCGGTGATGTCATATCATGTAACCGTCACGATTAATATTGCGTCACGGAATTGGCGGCTGCGGGTGTCTATCAGAGAGCCTGTATATGAACTGGGTGAATGAACTTGACTTGACTTGGAGGCGACCAACACCCTGGCAGAGCATCTTGTTCAACTTTACTGTAATGAGAAAGATGCTTGAAGACAGTAAATCGACGGCAACCTGGGAGAAAGGGGTAAGGCCCAAATACTGTGCATACACACAGCATGCATCAGTATTGATCGATTCCAAATTGACAGCTTGGTTGTGGAATCGTGATGGCGGGGACGATAACTCCACCGATGCACGACCCCGTTGTGAAGCTCGTTCGAGTCAAGATGGTGCTAAATTTCATACATGCCGCATGACAGGCGAATGAACCCGACATTGAAGCGGTGTGCATATATTTGATCCATGATATCATGCTTAAAACGATCCGGATCCGGTGAGTGCGCGGGTGTATATATATTCCAGCGAAAAAAATTACATTCTTCAGTGTATTTAACTCACTGTTCGTTGTGTACGATAATGTCCCCCGGATATGCTAAGGCCGCGTTGCATTTCGCCACGTCTGTGTTGGGGTATAACAGGTATGCTCAGTCGACAAGCTTCTTCCCTTCATCCCTGAATCGTTTGAGCTCGGTGCGCCAGGGCTCCCAAACTTCTCCATACTTCTTAATAAGGCTGGCGAGTTCTTCTCTCTGCTCTCTCTGTTGGATGTGGCGATAAATAAAGCAAAGTTTAGAGTTACGAGCACGTAACTCACTAAATTCCAAGGCTCATCGCCGCCGTACACATCCGTGAACAGATCCCGGAGGTCGCTGCGCTTGAGAGCCTCCGCCCGCTTGAGCGCAGTCATGACATCCTTCTTTAGCTTCGCCTTGAGCACCTCTTCCTCGTTCTCGTCCCACCAGCCCTTCGACTCCAAGAACAATCGGAAGCGTGTGATTGGGTTATCAATTTTCTTCCAATTCTCGACCTCTTGTCGTCCGCGATATGCGAATGAGTCGTCGGACGTCGAGTGATGGCCAATGCGGTACGTCATGGCTTCGACCAGCACAGCACGCCCGCTTTCGAGGCATCGTCTTCGTGCCTCCTTTACGGCGTTGAAGACAGCTAATATGTCGTTTCCGTCAACTCTGACAGTGTCGATACCATACCCTGGTCCACGAGCAGCTATACCATCGCCGTGATACTGCTCGTGGGCAGGCGTTGAAATTGCGAAACCATTATTACGTGCTATAAAGATCGTTGGGCTCGGGATTGTCGAAGCCATGAGCATCCCTGCGTGGAAGTCTCCTTCTGATGCAGCCCCTTCACCAAAGAATACACATGCGACGCTTTTGTCACGTCGTTCCGGATCGCGCTTGAGTGCGAAACCTACACCTGCGGCTTGTGGTATCTGGGTTGCTAGTGGAGATGAGATGGTATGGAAGTGATTCTCGACAGAACCGAAATGCTGCAATGACAATGTAAGCATGAAGATATAAGTGCAGAAACTCGGAGGACGTCTACCATGGGCATTTGGCGACCTTTACCGCTCCTGTCGTCTTGGTTACCGAAGCATTGGGCCATTGCAGCATCAATGCCAAAGCCTCTCCAAAGGAGGACACCCATTTCACGGTACTGACCTACCTCGCATTGTCATAACGCACAAGGAGTGCAACACGGAGATGTACGCACCTAGCACCCTGAAGCAATGTTCAAAAAACGATCGGATGTAAGAGGCATGAAAGCACTCACTCGTCATCGTTTGCCAGAGCCGCGGCAGAACCAATGATAGTGGCTTCTTCGCCATACTGTGAGCGTAATTAGGTATACCTATATAATCAATGGAAGAATTGTCTTACAGAAGTCATCTAGGCGTTAGTTTAGTCAACAAGATCCAAAGATACGATTGATGACGCACGTAGAACGAAAACTTCCCCTGGCGTTGAACATTGTACAGAATGTTGTCCATGGTAGGCAACAGTTGCATGTTTTCATACCTGTGCACAACGCAGATTTAAGTGTTCCGTACGGGAGAGGATGGAATCTGAGTTACGCGGACCCACAGTTTTCGCGCGAACTCTTCACTGAGCTGCGCGCTTTCGGTGAGCGAGGTGCATTCCCGAGTGCTAATGAGACGAACCTCTGGTACTTCTGCATCCTCGATCGGGATCCCAATACCATCAAGTACTCTGTACGTAGGTATCTGACCCGCCCCTCCGGTAATGGAATTGAAGAACTGGAGCGTTGCCACCACTGGAGACTGCGAGGTGGGGAGAACGCCCTGGTGCTTCACTGGGAACTTGGGCGCCGAGGCCGTAAGGGTTCTCGCGCGCAACGGCGCTTTGGCCCGGGTAAGCACGACTGGCAAGGACAGTGCTCTGAACATTTGGTGGGCTGGCGATGGGTGGGTGAGTTCAAGCCAACTTGACTGCTCGGAGCTTAGACATGATACCCATGGTCCGGTCCCTTACGTTATTTCCGTATTTCTATTTCGAGGAACGCGGACTAGTAACTTAGTATTACACGCTGCAGCCTGCTACACAAAAAAACATCACCAGACCCAGTGCCAAAGATATCGATTGTGGCCAGTCCCTGCGATTGTATCTTGATGAACCCTACAGAGGGCCAGCACACTGTGTGATGCCAGTGTGGGCCATCCACTGCCAGTGAGCGCTCACGTACTGCAAGAACGCGAAGGTCTCCTAGAACATTCAAGATCCCAAGTGACAACGTTGCCAACTCGGCCTACAAACTAATTGTGCATTGCGATGGCTTGAGCCAGTAAGTAGCTAGATTCACTGCTCTTTTGGCAACTTTAGCGCTTCCTCTGCTGCCTTTCTCCGTCCTCCCAACAACAACGTTACGTAGTCCGCCCCGCCCAAGACATGCTCTCCATCTACACTCTTCGTTGTAGGTCTTGCCTTGACTTTTGACTTCAAATCAGCCCGTCTCTTAGCTGATGGAACAGACGAAGCGACATTTCCGGAGGCGGCACCAGGTTTTGCCTTGGATTCTTGGGTGGAGGGCCTCGACTGCGTATTTGACGAAGT